>JAWQFY010000297.1:0-37909 GCA_037055185.1 Capillidium rhysosporum | reverse complement strand
ATAGTTTTTTAAATAAAACTATATATCTTTATAGATATATAATATAAAAATTAGTTTTAAAATTACTTTAATAGTATAGAAATACTTAATATATTAAAAGCTTTACCTTTAATATATAAGATTTTATATTTAATATATATATAAAGTATAGTTTTAATAGTTAACTTTAAAATAATTAAATTAATATAAGTTAAAATTAGTTATATAGTTAATCTTTATAATTTTTATTAAATTAATATATATATATATAATTTTTATTTTTGCAAATATATTATAAGAATATTATACTTAGTATATTTATATTTATTTATATAACTATATTATATAATAGTATAATTTCTTAATATATATATAGTAGTTATAATTTATAACTATAAATATATAAGTTTTTTATAGTTATTAAGTTACTTTTATACTTTTATATTTATATACTAAGTGTAAAATAAATTATAAATATATAATAATAATATTAGTTTTATTTAATATAAGGTTATATAACTAAAAGTACTAGCTACTATATAGCTAAAAGCTATATAATTTTAATAAAATGATTAAAAGTAATAGTTTATAGCTATATTATTATAAAATATTTACTAATTAAAAAATTTATATATATTAAATATTTTAACTTAAATTATAAAAAAATAAAATTTATATTAATATTTAAAATTTTAATATATTATTTATCTTATTATAATAAATAGCTTTTATTAGTACTATTTTTCATTAAATTTTAAATAACTTTTAGCAAATTATATAAAATACTATTAATTTTTTAATATATAAAAATATTTTTATTTATTTAATTTTTAAAATTAAAATTAGCTATTTTTAAAAGTGGCTAATTATTTATTTAATAAAATAAATCAAGTTAGTATTTTAGCTATTTTAAAATAATATATTAAAATATAGCTTTAATTTGTTATTATTTTAATATTAATTTAAGCTAACTATAATAAATTTATATAGTAAATATATTAATATTAATATTTTTATATTTACTTATTTTTTAAACATAATTTAAAAAGTAAAAATCAAACATTTAATAGTTTTAGCTATATTAAAACTATGTAAAAATACTATATAATAGTATAGCTTTTTAATATATACTTAATAAATAAAATTTTTTAAAAATAAAATACTTTTTTATATATTTAAGCTATTTTATATTAAATAATAATATTTATTAATCTTTTATTTATTATACTGTTTAAAAAATTTCTTTAACTATATTTAAAATATTATTATGCTATAAAATTTATTAAGTTACTTTTTATTTTTTTTATTTTTTTCTTTCAATTTTCTTTTATAAAAATTATAGTTTCAAATTATATCTAATTAATATCTTTTTTATTTTATATAATTTCTTAAATATTTAAACTATACTTATATTTTCCAAATTCATTTTAGTATTTGATTTATTTAGATTATTATTTTCTTACTTTTGTGACATTCCATTACTTAGCAACTTTATAAGTTGCTAACTTAATAATCATTTTCATCATTTTTTACCATATTTTCCAAGCTTACTTGATTTTCATCATTTTCTCTTCTATTTTTAGATAACAAAATTACTCAAATCTAACTTGACAATTTAATCAAAAATTTGAACAAATAATAATTCTTTGTTTTATTATTCTTACTCAAAACTTACAAGTTCAACATCTATAAACAAGTCTAGTACAGCTACCAGCACTAAACAATAAAGAACTTTACCTCACCAATGTTTAACAAACCATAACTGCTAAAAACTTGACCTATTGTAAAATCATTTCTATTATACTGAATTGCACAAAAAGTTGCCTCCACTATATAATAGTAAGACATTCACATTTGTTTTTCATTTTTGTATTATTTTTATTTCTCTATTTTATTGGAGACATAAAGGCTATTCAAAATTGTGGTTGTCCTTGTCTCTCCCTTCAAATTCTTTATGTAGAATTTAGTTGCCTCTTTACTACCAGATAGTTTGCGGTCCTTGTAGCTGTCGCTACTCACAACCTTAACTATTTATGAATGCATATTAATTTTTCTACCAAATTTCCACCAATTTTGCTTGTCTACATCGCTTACTGAGCATTTACGTTTGTTGCTACTATAATCAATAATGAAATCAATCTCATTCCGTCACTATCTACTAGCTTCTTTGTTCAAATGCTTATACTTGTTACTATCTCAGCATTTTAGTATTTTGTACTGCACAATGTAAAGATTGCTACTAGTGTTACACCAAAGACTAAATGTCACATAATAATAAAACCTACATCTTGGTTTTCAATGCTCACTCAAGCAAATACAACCTGCAAGCTGTACAAGTGTATGGCTAACCATGATGCCCCTGCTGCACCTAATTTTCCGACTATTGCAACAATTGTACAAGCCAGTTTAACCGCCTGGACTACTCTACGTACCATCTAAGGACTACTAAACTAGCTAATGCAATGTTATCTTAACCCCACCTCTGCAGATATTGCTAATATGACAGGTAGTACTGCACAACAACAGCAACGGATGTTGCAAAGCATATACATCATCAACTCAATCCACATCCCGCCTTTGCTATCCCTGGAGCTTATCCAAGAAATGTACAGCAGAATTTCACACCTTGAACTGGACTTATACCTCACTAGAAGACAAAACGCAATAGTATCTAACAAGGAATGTATCTCCAAAACCATAAACGCCTTTTCCAAGCCGCTATGCACCTACATAACTGATAAAGTCCTCAGGGAACCGTCTCTCACTAACTCATACCCTATTTTTAGGGATTACTTTGGAGCTTTGCTTGATCTCTTAACTCCGCCATTAGAAAATCTGACCTACCTCCTCAAACTCTGTTAAGGCCCCAGAACTGTACATTCATTTTCAAAATGCTTCCAAAACCTTGTGAACATGTTAACACAGCTGCCCAAAAACATACTGTGGGCAATTTACTAGAATGGCCTCAACAAGTAGGTAAGAACTGCCATAGTTAGCAGGGGTTAGCTTAAACACTACCAGGACTTTGTCACCATGTTGTTAAAAATTAGTAATTAACTAAACAGTAGAATTGGCTGACCCAAATAAGCAACTTTGCCCCACTTATTGCTAACAATATTTTATGTATATTCCTTCTCCAAAATTGAGCTTGCACCTTGCCTAACTGCATAATTGATTGCTAACCAAGGAGTACTTCCCCGCCCAAACTACAACCTCGCCAAAGAAGCTAGAGAAAACAATCGCCGCAATGACTGTCACTACTTAGGATGTAGTAACTAATGTCCAAATATCAAGTGCCACAACTGTAAAGGTATTGGTTATATCAGCCAAAATTGCCTCTGCCCTATGACTACCAAAACTTGCATTTATATTAGCTTACCTTGCCAAACCTGTAGAGGCCAAGGCCACAACAAAACAACCTGCTTACAACCTTCCTACTGAGGATATAACCAATACGTACCCAACTATTAGGAGGACTGCTTACGTCCTGCCATGCCATTGTACTATTTGATCAACTACCCAAGATCAGAGACTCCCTTTCTGCATCTTCCTGCCTTCCAACACAACTCACCCTCTCAAACCGGTACACCTACTAGTTGGTATAAAAACCCCACCCCCGACTTATTCTTGGCCCTGAACTGGCAAGACCATCCCGTTGAACCTCCTCATGGACAAGGCTGAAATAACCCCAGCGGCTCCAATTTAAACTTTGAATGCCCAGGAAGCTCTGCCTAGGAAACCTTCATTGAATGCACCAATAAATCTGCTTCATATTATTTTTTTATTGATATAAAAATTAAATCATCTGGTTTAAAAATATTCAAAGGCTAAGCTTTAGTTAACTCTACTGCTACAAACTTGTATATACAAGAAGATATTCTCACCCCCTACAGGCTCTGCATGGGAGGACCGTTGTACTTACTTTTAGGTAATTCAGAACAAACCAAACAACAATGTGTAAAAGATATCACAAAATACAAAATAGGTAAAATCAAAGACAACTTTGTAATGTATGCTGTAAAAAAACTTGCTTTTTTTGTTATATTAGGTATGCATTGGATCAACAGTTATATAACAAACATCAATATAAAAAACTGCCAACTAATGCTAAAAAATGCTGTAGAAAATCTCCATAATACCGTGGCACTCCTGATGAAAGAGGCCAACAGAGATGCTCTAAATATTTTAAGAGATTATATTTATAATTCCAAAATAGCAGAAAATCTTTTAGAAGAACTAAGGGAATTTAGTCACATTTTTGATCTAAACCAATATAAAAAGCTACCAAAATATACCCAATTTGACCTTGATTTAGAAGTAACTAAATTCCTATCCAAACTATATAGGCCGGCACCGTTATACCTACTATCACTTGTTAAACATTAAGCTGTTAGTGACTATATTGACAAACTACTGGAATGTAGATTTATTGTACTATCAAAATTAAATATTGTATTACCAATGTTAGTTACTAAGAAGGGTACAAATAAATAGAGACCAGTGGTTAACTACCAAAAGCTTAACACTATCACAAAGACCAACTCATACCCACTACTGTTACTCAAATAGATATCCATGCTCATAGCCGGATTAAAGATATATTCAAAGGTCGACCTTAAGGACGCATTTTACCAAATAAGGGTAAAAAGGGATCAAAAACACCTTACTGCTTTTTGGTATCATTGGGGCACGTTCCAATGCAAAGTAATGCCGTTTGGACTAAAAAACGCACCCAGTACATTCCAAAAAATAATGGATACAGTACTTAGCTCTTACAACCATAAGTTCTGCATTACTTACTTTAATAATATCCTATTTTTTTCAAAGATATGCAAAGAATATACCAAATACTTATGTTTAATAATGCATTGGATATACAAATACAATATATACCTAAAGTTAAAAAAATGCAAATTTTTTAAAGAAGAATTAACGTTCCTAGATAATTTCCTATTTAGCAAAGGACATGCAATAGAGCTGAGTAAAATACTGGTAATTGAAGAGATACTCCTACCACAAAACTGTAAGGAACTATATAGTTTTCTTGGTTTAGTCAATTTTCTACAACAATTCTATCAAAATCTATCCAAAACTATAGCCCCGCTTTCCCAACTGATGTCTAATAAAGTACCCTTTCAGTGAAAAGACAAACAAAAAAAACGCATTTAATGAGGTAAAACAGATACTCATGTCAGCCTCTATATTCAAACAGCCAGACTTTAATGCTCCATTAATATTAGAATGTGATGCCTCCAACTTTGCTGTTAGTGCTATCCTGCTCTAAAAGGACAGGGATGGTACCAAACATTTGATTGCCTTATATAGTAAAAAGATGTTACCCACTAAAATCAACTATCTCATCTATAATAAAAAGATGCTTGCAATAATCTCAGCATTCAAACATTGGGAACATTACCTACAACCGTCACAACACCAAATTCAGATATATTTCAACCATAAAGTACTCAAGTTCTATAAACAATATCAGATGCTAAACCAACAACAAATCTGTTGATCACTCATCCTACAGAAATACAACTTTATTATAGTTTATAAGCTAGATAAGCTAAATCAGACCACCAATATGCTATCATAACAAATCAACTACCAGTACACTAAGGATGAGTTAGAAGAGATGAATACTAAAGTGATGATAAAACCTTACCACTTGCTGATGGTGCTTAGCAATACATTAGAAACTAACAATAACAAAAGTACTGCTGTAACCTACGGTTTAAACAAGGGAACTTTACTAGATATTAAGCTAAAACCTAACAAATGTTTGCTAAACCAAATGATAGAGGCAGAGGGACATGCAAGCAACGCCAATAAGTCATTTATCAACCAGATGTCCTACAAAATAAACAAAATTTGCTGCATGCTCTAAAAAAATATAAAAATAAATAAGTACAAGGATTACTTATTATATGGGACATATATGTATTACCAAGAAGGCAGATATATTGCTAGCCCCTTTCTACAAAATGCGATTATTAGACAATACTACAACTACCCCATAAGTGGACACCTAGGTATACAGAAAATGCAGAAACTGATTTAATAGACATATAACTGGCCCAGTTTAAAGTAGAACATTATGAACTATCTAAAGAAATACCATACATGCAAATGAGTTAAAGATAACCACTTACTCCAATAAGGACACATGCAACTGTTATCCACTCCAACTTGCCCTTGGGAGGAACTCAGCATAGATTTTGTATCCAGTTTACTTAACGTAGATAGTATCAATGCCATCATAGTTATTATCAACAGATTCAGCAAGTATATTGAAGCTATACCATGCTCAACTACCGTATTATCCTATAAAATATCTTAGCTATTTATAAAAAAAATATTCTGCCAACAGAGCTTACCCAAGAATATAACATCAAACCAAGGCCCTCAATTCATTGCTCAATTATGGAACAAAATTTATAAAAGCCTAGATATTAAAGTTAGCTTAACATTGTTGTACCACCTCCAAGTAAACAAACAAGTTGAGTATACAAACTAAATAATCAAACAGTATTTATAATGTTATGCTAATAATACACAAGACAACTGGGTAAAAATGTTACCTTTTACTTATTACACATACAATAATAGTCAATAAGCCTTGACTAAAAAATTACCATTTTACACTAACTTTGGGTTTTACCCTTGGATGTTTGACTTGCTAATCATTCTGAATAACGCACAGTCACTGACTACAGTCAAAATATTAAAAAATATAAAATTAATATGGGCCCAAATACAGAAGAACATAAGAGATACTGGAAAAAAACAAAAAAAAAATGCAAACATAAATAGAAGACCAAACCCCAAATGGAATATTGGAGAATTAATATATGTCAAAAGCAAAAACTTACCTCTGCTAGGACCCACAAGAAAGTTAGCTCTACAAAAATACAGTCTATATAAAATTATTAAGAAAATTGGACCACTTGATTACTAATTAAATTTACCTTATTTGTGAAGATTGCATTGCACGTTCCATATATTGCATCTAATAAAGTTTGAAGGAAACAAAGCCACAATACCAGTTACAAACCCTATCCTTAATCCAGATATTAAATACAAAGTTAAACAGATCCTTAATAGTCAAATATGCGGTAATAGAAAACAATACCTAGTGAAATGGAAAGGTTATAATATTGAAGACTTCACATGGGAGCTCGCACGCAACTGTAAGAATGCAGCTCACCTTATTTGCAGCTTTAATAAAGGAGGGGGTAATGTAACGTTCTATTACTCAGCAACTTTATAAGTTGCTAACTTAATGATCATTCTTATTATTTTTTACCATCTTTTCCAAGCTTACTTGATTTTCATCATTTTCTCTTCTATTTTCAGATAACAAAATTACTCAAATCCAACTTGATAATTTAATCAAAAATTTGAACAAAGAATAATTCTTTGTTCCATTATTCTTACTCAAAAACTTATAAGTTCAATATCTATAAACAAGTCTAGTATAGCTGCCAGCACTAAATAATAAAGAACTTTACCTTACCAATGTTCAACAAACTATGACTGCCAACAATTCAACCTATTGTAAAATTATTTCTATTGTACTGAATTGCACAAAAAGTTGCCTCTACCATATAATAGTAAACATTCACATTTGTTTCTTGTTTTTGTATTATTTTTATTTCTTTGTTTTGTTGGAAACATGGAGGCCATTCAAAATTGCGGTTGTCCTTGTTTTCCCCTTCAAATTCTTTATGTAGGATTTAGTTGCCTCTTCACCACTAGATGGTTTGCGGTCCTTGCAGCTATTGCTACCTGCAACCTTAACTATTTACAAATGTATATCAATTTTGCTACCAAATTTCCACCAATCTCACTTGTCCACATTGCTTACTGGGCATTTACATTTGTTGCTACTATGATCAATAATGAAATCAATCTCATTCCATTGCCATCTACTAACTTTTTTGTTTGAATACTTATACTCATTGCCACCTCAGCATTATAGTATTTTGTACTGCACAATGTAAAGATTGCCACTAGTGTCATACTAAAGACTGGATGTCACAACTTTTCTAAGTAATTATTATTTTTTATACTGTTTTAAAGCTTAAGTTAAAAATTATCTTATTAAATTATTCTCTTTAATAAAAGAAATTTTAACTTTTTATAGCTTTTTAGCAGCATAAACCATATAAGTTTTTTGTTATCAAACTTTATCTTTTAAATTTTAAACTTTTTCTTATTTAAAATTTTTAAAATTAAATTAATAAATTAAATACTTAGGCCATTATCATTTTATAAAATAAAATACATTTTTATAGGTTAAAATTTAATTAACTTAATAAAATATTATAGAAGATAATATCATCCTAGTTGTTACTTTTTTAAACTTAAAAAACTTTAAACTGATTTATAAATTGATAGATTACCTTAAAATCTTAATTTTTCTTTAAGAAATAGTTGGTATGAAATTTAAATATGTTTGTATGAAAAATAAATGTTAAATATATTTAATTGGAATGTATCAAGAATAACTTTGGAACAGTGAATTAGAAAGTGGCCAATAGATGGTGGAACAACCAAGACATAAGTAGAAACCAGGATTGTAAGGCAGGACTGTAGTCAGTTTGATTACAGCTTACGGAATTATTAACTAATATTTATGTATTTTTTCGAGACTTCATAAACTAACAATTTTATCCCTAAGCAAAAAGTAAGCTAAAGAAAGAAGGATGTAAGTTACCTATATTGTTCGATATTCTCATAAGTTAGAATTACCAAGTCCCTCTTAGTTAAAGGTTGTTTGGTAAGCGGGCATAAATTGCGCTGTTTGCCGTCACCAGAGTTGAGACATCGTACCCAGTTAGCGTACCTATTTGAAATAGTTATTAACCTAAAAAATTCAAAAAAATACCCCATGACGTGCCCGTACGGGGATATAGCGGGCTGTACAACCTCATCAAGAGTGATAGGGTCGATGAATCCTGGCAGCGGGTTCTCAAAATCTGTCTCATAGTCGTCGTCGTCAGACAGGTGGTTGAGGTCGGTAGGAACCGGTGCGTAGGGCATGGGTACTGGAGAATCCTCTTGTGCTTGCGCCTGTTCTGCTTGTTGTCTAGAACGTACAGTACTATTTCGTTTTCTAGGCGTGGAGTAGGCATCTTCGTCCTCACTTGAGAAAGTTTCTTCCGATTCGTCAGTAGTTTCGTCCGAGTACCTCTTCCCCTTACCTTTACTCTTCTTACCCTTATGTATACGGTTATGGGTTCGAATGGACTTTTTGAAATCACCGTTTAAGTCTTTCTGTTTGGTAGCAAAAAGGTAATGTAGTTTACCGTTAGGTTCAACTATGTATTTTGGATCTACGATCTCTTTCTTTTGAATTAACTGACGGTAGAAATTTGAGCATTGGTAGCCTACTCTACCTGGAATTTTCATCGAAAATATACCCCATTGACCGTCGGTACCTATCTCTTTAACTCGATCGAAAAATAGCTTTCGTTCGCTCTAAACCCATTCCTTAGTATAGAAGCAAATGTCAATAAAGTTACTTGGGTCCATTGCCCAGTTCTTTGTTCTTCTCCAGGAGCATTAAATCTGTAGTAGTACGCGTTGGGATTTTCCTTAATCTTATCGTAGGCCTTAATTCGAGCTGCTGACCATCCTACAAATGCTGCTTTAGGATCCTCTTTAGCCTGTTTTAAGGCTTGATCTAAAGGTAGCCTACCAACTGTGTGGTTGCTAAGTACGCTACAATAACATTAAAGTTAAATAGTGTGGCGATTAAACAATCTTACCGTTTTGCAGCACCTTTACGTTGATTTAAATTTCGTTTTTTAATCAGTGACTCGTAAGCCTGTTGTTGTTCCAAACTCATCGAAGCTACAATATTAGTTAGAAGCTTGTGCCAATTTATATTAAGTTAACAAATACCTTCCGATTTTGCCATCTCTCCTTTAGCTATCGCTTCTCTTATCTTACTCAAATAAGTTATACTGGAAAGCTGACTGATAGCATAATCCTTGAAAAAAAAGAGTGTTAACTTTTGATACTGAAACGTTTACCTTTATAAAATATTTACCTCATTGTTATCTGAATCTTTAAGTATCTCTTTAATTTCTTGATCAGTCAAAAATGCATAAAGTAACCGTATTCTCTTTGAATTTAAATGAAATGCTTTACGTTCGTAATCTTGGAACTAAGAAAGAGATTACCGATTTGAAACTAAAAACCCAAATTACCTCTTTTTGCTGTTGTGTAACCCTCTGTCCAATAAATTCCTTTTCTTGTTCAGTAATAGTTTCACTGAAAATGTTTTTTTTACCGCTTGGTAATCTATATAGAACATTTAAAGGTTAGACAATAGTTAGGTCATTTCAAATATATTTTACGTTATATTTTCTGCCAATGCATCATCTATTGTTAATTCACCAATAGATTCATCAAGATTAGTTTTATATGAAGCATAGACGTCTCCATCAAACCCAGGCTCCTTAGTACGCTCCAAGAGGATACTCTAAAAATATCATTCAAAACAATCGTAAGCACAAATGAAACTAAAAAGCTTTAAAAAACTTACTGCTATATCGATCAGTTGTTCCTTAGGTTGCCAAGTTGCCATTTTTTAACAATTGACACTAAAAGCTAGCTAAAAAGTAAAGAAAATAAGAATGGATATTAGAAATTGTATCATAATTTTAGAAATCGGTAATAAAGTATACCTTAATTATTAGCTACAAATTTTTACAAAGTATTGACCCTTGTACTTTTGAATTTTTTGACAAAATTGCTGATAAAATAGCTTTCACTTTATAATAAACTTATTTTTTTTATAGAATTTTAGTTTTATTTTTAATTTTCCTGAAGTGGATTTTCAAGATAATAGACATAGTTTTGAGATGTGTATATTACCGATAAATACTATATTCAGTAAGATATTAGATTTATATCCAATGAAGCTTTTGAGTTAAGTTTATTTATATAATGATAAATTACTCAAAGAACATTTTGGTTACGTATAATACTTTGCTATTTTATGTAAATTCACTTATCATATTAAATCTTTGTAGAGATTTAAATGCAAGCCAATAAAAATAGCTGTTCTCAAAGGATTGTGTTTATCCACCAATAGTTTCGCTCCTTTGGGATGAAGAGGTTAAAAAAAAATAAAAAGGTAAAACTTGTACAAAGCCCGCTATCTAAATTACGTATTGGCGGTATATTATAGTATTAACCTGTTGCGTTAATAGCCGCATGCCCATCCTCAGTTCCTACTTTGTTATATATATATTAAATATAGCTGATGTAATAGTAAAGTACTTTAACTTAAACCTTATACAAATTATAGATTTTCCCAAAAAAATTAGTCTATGAGAATATGGCCGTATCTAAAAATAGATGTAAATAAAATTTTTTATAGAAAGTTATAGTATTCTGATATTTTTTAATATGGGGTTACTTTTTAAACTAGTTATTTAAGCTAATTATTTATTCCAGCTAGCCTATAAAATATTTTTTCACTATTTAAATTTTTAACTTATTTTTTAAAATAACTTTAATAATTTTGACTAATTTAAATCAATAAATATTTATTTTAATAAAATGTATTTAATTTAAAATTTAAAATTTAAGGATTTTATATATAGTTAAAAATCAAAAAAAATTACAAGGTTTTAAAAATTTAAGTAATATATTAATTTTAATATATTTTATTTACTTATCTAGCTTATCAAAAAAATAATTTTAGCATTTTTTTATTTTATATTAAATAAAAGAATTTATATAATTATTAAAATCTTATTATTATTATTATTATTATTTAATATTAAAAAATTTAAAATTTTAAAATAAATTTATCAAACTTTTAAATAAAGACAAATTAAAGATTATACTTTTTAACTAAATTAAATTATACTTTAAAGTAAATATTAAAAGCTATAAGCTATAATATTATTATATATAAAGTTTGATACTAACTTAGCATTAAGTTAGCATTTTCAAATTTATTATCTAATATATGCTAATAAGTAAATTACTTATTTATTAATATTAAAAGCTAAGTTATAAAAAAGCTTTAAATAGTTATTTTTTCTAAAGTAATAAAAAAATCAATTAGCTTTATTTTAATAAAGCTGTTTATTATTATTATTATTTTATTATTTTTTATTATTTTATTTTATACTCTTATTACTAATATTTTTTCTTTCTTATTTCTTATTTTTAAATTATTTTTACCTACTTTTTTTCTAATATTCTATTATAAATGTTTAAAATAGAAAAAAGTAAATAATTATTATTATTATTATTTTCAACTTAACTTCATTTATATATATATTATTTAGTTATTTATATAATTAAAGATAAGCTTAAACTAATTAATAGTATATTTATATTTACTTTATAAAAATTTAAAAACTATAACTAAATAAGTAATTAACTACTTTTAAAAATAGCTAATTTTAATTTAAAAATTAAACAATATTAATATATATAACTAAAAACTAAATTTTTACTATATAACTATAAAAAAATAAAATATTAAAACTTATATTATAATATATTTAGATTATTAAAAACTCTTATATTATAGTTGATATTTTATTAATAGTATATTTAAAAAGTAGTTAATTTATTATTTTAATAAATTAAAAAGGCTAAAAATTAGTATTTAATATAATAAAAGTAACTTAAAACTTAAATATTTTTAAGTATTAAAGCATATAAAAATGTTTTTATTAAATTAAAAGTATATTTATTTTATTATATAAAAGTTATTTTAACTAATATATAAAATTTATAAAACAGTTAAAAATATTTAAAATTATATATAAGTTTTTTTATTATTATAAAACTTAATATAATTATATTCATAAGCTTATAAATAAGTTATAAAGTTATAACTGTAGTTATATCTTTTTAATTATAAAAATAATTAGCTTAAAAGCTAACTATAAAGTTAAGATATTATTATAATTATATTAATATAATGATTTTATATAATATATAACAAATTTATAATTTATAGTATAAATATAAATATTAAAGTATAATTTAAATTATATTATTATTAAAAGATAATAAAATAAGCTTAAATAACTAATAAAAGTTTTTTATTTTTTTTAAAAATTATTAGCTAGCTTTTTAATAGCTCTTTTATATTTTTATTATTTATTAAAAATGTTTACTAACATATTTATTATACCTACTTAAAAAATTTCTTTATATATATATATTTTATTTTAAACTGCTATTTATTACTTTTTTAACTATAATATATATATATAATATAATATAGATTTTATATTTAATTAAAGTGCTAACTTTTATTTTAACTATTTTTATTTAGTAAAGTTTTTTTTCTTTAAGTTTAAAAAGATATCTAGTAAATATTAATATTACTAACAATAAATTAGTATTTAATAGTTTATAATACTAAATACTTTAATAATTAATATATATATAATTAGATATAAAATTAAATATATATATAGTTTATTTATTATAATTATAATTTTTATTTTATATAAGATATATAAGTTTAATAGTATAAATAATAATTAATACTAAAGAGTTTATATAATACTTTTGAAAATATATTAGATACTAAAAAGCTTTCTTAGTAAAATTACAGCTTTTTTAAGTATGTATAATTGCTTTTTAATAGTAGAAAACTATTATAGCTTAAAATTTAACTAATAATTAGCACTAAAATTTTCTCTAGAGGTCTTTATTATTTTGTATTAATTTTACTTAAATATTTTGATTTTTAACAGTAAAAGATCTTTCTTTTTTATAACATTTGATATTATAAATACTAAAGACTTCTTATTAACCAGTTGAGCTAAATTTCTACTTAAAATGGCATAAAATAGCCTAGCTTCATTACTGAGGGTCCTGCTACCTTGAAGTAGGGCTCTCCTTCTCTAGAGTATAGGTTTATATTTACTAAAAGGACAGCTATTTATATGATTTAATAAGTTAATATAGCTTTACTCAAGCTACAATTAATCGTAATAAATTTATATAATAATACGAAAATGATATAGCTAAGTTTTAAATCACTAGAAATTAAATTGTGCTATTCATTTAACATTAATAAATTAGTTAAAAGCATCTACTTGAATTAATAATTTTTTAATCCCGGTCTAATAGAACTAAAGTTTTAAATCAAACTACTAAGCCTGTACAATGGGATTAGTTTACAAATTGATGATTTAATATTTGAACACGTATAAAAAATAGCTAATTGGATGATATTTAAATCAAAATTTCAATTCTTTTTATAAAAACGGGAGAAGCACCTACTATAGTTTAAAAATCGTATTTACAAAAACACTGAAGCTTAATTTAGAACCGTACATATTTACCAAAAATATAAATATATAAATATAACGTTAAAGTTCGTTTCCTATGGTAACCCAATAATCCCTTAGATTATTTTTTCTACCGAATATTTCCAAGTATTTGCCTACCAAAAAAAAAAGAAAATAAATTTCAACTCTAATAAATAGTAAATACCGTCGGGTACAAGCTGCTCTATAAGTTCGTAAAGTTCTACCGGTTTCTGTGATTGACCTCTACGTTTCGAATAGATAACATCGGAAGCAATCCCTCTTTTACAATTTTCCGGATCCATACCCTAATCAATAAACATCGGTTAAACCGTACACAAACATATTAAACTTACCTTCTTTCCCACTAGACAAGTTTCTTTAGCGTGCTGGAGGTAATAACCGTGCCCTTTGGCCATCCTCCTATGCACAGTCTGTTTAACCCAAGTGATATCTTCGACATAGTGGTACCCCCAGTTCTTAAACATCTGGAACGCCTTGTGGTACTTGTTGTTGATAACCCATATAAATAAAAATCCATTCGATTGTAGGGAAGGGATAGGTAAAGTTTCAATAAAATGATCGTTCAACTGTTGATATCCGATAGCTACCTAAAATAAATGTAAAATATATAAATAGACGGAGTAAAAAAGAAAAGCTACCCCTCGGGTAGGTGCATTAGTTGCTAACTGCCAAGGTGGATCCATCAATATTACATCGAACTGACAAACTGAACCTAAACTCTGAATAACAAATTTAGGTTGATCTCGTTTTGTTTAAATAATTATTTACTTTAAAATCGAAATCTAATACGTTAGCTTTTATAGGTACACACCACCTAGGTGCTTCGTACTGTTTCCAATCAATACTTTCTATTTTTATATTAAATCCGTTTAATCAAATTTAATGTTTACCTGGATCTAGCTTTTTAGTTATCTTATCAGTTTTAGTATTTAAATCTAGTTCATCGGAATTGTTTTTAGAATTTGTATTTTTGATAGCTTCTTTTATATCTTGTTCTAAATAGTAGATCTGTTGTTGTAAACTGAATTCCACCAGTTTTAATTCCTTTAACCTGCGTTCTGAATCCTGATTCATATTTCTATCTACCTACCTTCTGTTTGTTTAGCTTTAAAATTGTTGGATTTCAAGCTCGATTTTTTTTAAAAATGCTAAACAAATTTTGTAAGTTTCTGCAATTATAAACTTTTTCGAACTTAACAAAACTTTTTTAAAGGAGAGTGCTTCAAATTTATTCCAGAACAACGTTATTTTTTCAATAGTAAAATAATTTAATTTAATTTAATTTAATTATAAATGTTATAAATAAGCTTGTTAATCTGAAGGTAGTTTAGATTAAAAAAATAATTAGAAGTTGTGTTATTTCAAACTCTCTATTTAAAACTCAATAATTTTTGTAAGGTTGGATAAGCCTTTAGTAGATTAAAGTTCAAGTATTAGTTAACAACCAATTCAACAATTAGTAGTACATTATCTATAAAGTGATTTCCATTATTCAAAAATGTTAAAAAATCCTAGCTAGTAAAAAATAAAACTCTTAATACCAACAATATTAGAACTATTTTCAAACTTGACTATTGTTTTTCAATCTACAACTTTGTCACTATTACTATTAAAGATAAAGCTAGTATAGTTAACCTTATTACCAACTATTACAGTATTAATAATATTTATAAATATTACTCTCAATATAAAAATAAAGGTATCCTTATACTTTTTAAATATAAATTTTTGTATTTATATTTATATATTTAAAATTTCTCTATTTATAATAAAACTAATTAAAAAGTAAAATTCAAAACTTAGTAATTTAAATTTAAATTATAATTTTTTTAATTTAAACTTTAGAGCCTTATATAAATTCTTTAAGTTAAAATGTATACTTTCTTCTTTTATCTATAATAAAATATTAAAAATAACTTAAACTTATAATTTATGTCAATCTTTAATTAAATTAAAAGCTAAATTTTATTAACTATATATATTAATTTTTAGAAAAACTTTACATTATTTTATAAATTTATATATTTTACTACTTAAAAATAAATTATTTACAGTTGTATTCTTTACACTAATACTAAAATAAAAATATTTAAATTCTTTTTTTTTATTTAATTATAATAGCAGTTTTATATTTGTACAAATAAAAATTTTAAATTTTAAAGCTTTTATATATAGTTAACTTTTTAATATTTAATTTTAATTTTTACCAAATATTTAAAATATCTATACTAATAATTTTATATATTAAATTAAATATTTTTTTATTTTTTTAAATTATTATATTAGTTTTATATACTTTTTATTATATATTTTATTATACTATATTTTATTAACTTTTTTATTTTTTTATTTTATATTTAAAAACTTTATAATAAAGCTTATATTATTTTTTGCTTTTTTTTAGCTATTAAATTTTATAAGTATATAAGCTATTAAAAATAAGTATTTTAAATTAAATATAAAGTACTCTACTTTATTACTATATATTTATTTACAAATTTTTAATATAAAAGATTTATTTTATATATTTTAAAAACTAATAAATATTTAAAAATATAAAGCTATAAATTATATATTATTACTATATATAGCTTATTTTTAACAAGTTAATAAAATTATAAGTTATTATATTATATAAATAGATATTAAAAATTTATATAAAACTTTAATAAAATAAATAAATAATTTTAAATTTAAAACATTAATTTTTATTTTTTATAGCTATACTTTTAATATTAATAAACATAATAAAATTTTATATTATAAATAAAAAATAAAAAATATTAATAATAAAAAATTATATAATAATAAAAGTTTATTAAAAATAGAAAAAATAAAATACTTAAAATATAGCTATTAATATAATTTAAAATTTTAATATAATTATATTATAAATATATTAAAAAAAAATTAAAAAATTAAATTTATAATAACTTATTTTTATATTAAATATATTAAAACTTTTTAAATTTTTTTTATTAATATTTACTATTATATTAGTTTATTTTAATTTTTAATTTTTTAATTTTAAGTAAATAATAATTTAAAAAATATATATATAATTATTTTATAATATTATAATTTATTAGTAACTTTTTTATATACTAATATTTTATTATTTTAGCTATTAAAGCTTACTAATAAGCTTATAATTATTTTATATATTTTGTTTACTAATTTGCTTTTTTAGTTATTAAAGTTATTTACTTATATTTTCATTATTATTTAATTACTTTATTACTAAATACTAATATTTTATTTACTTAATTTTTTTAAACTTTAAATTCTTATTTATATTTACTAAGTATATTATATATATTATAATTTAATTATAATTACTACTAAAATTAAAAAAGCTAAATAGTTTTTCTATACTATACATATTAGTTAATTTATTTTATTTAAAAGTTTAATAATTTTATTTTAAAACTTTAGTTTTTTTAAAATTTATATAAATAAATAAAAATTTTATAGTATTTATTAATATAATTAAAATGCTTATAAAATAAGAAATTTAAATATATATATACTTTTTTATATTTTTTATTTTAATAATTAATATATAAAAGTAAAAAGTATTAACTGAGATAAATTAAAATAATTTATATTTTTTATTTAAAAGTAATCTAAAAAAGTATAAGTTATATATATATATATAAAACTACTACTATATATATTTAAAATATTTTAATACTAAATTTTAATATATTGCTACTATAAATTTAATAAAAATAATTAAAAAATTCTAGTAAATAGATGCTAATTAATAAAATTTTTAATAATTTTAAGTAATTTAATTTAATATTAAAGATATAAATTTTATTATAATATAAAATTTATTATTCTTAATTCAAGTAAAGTATATAAATTTAATAAGCAGTTACTATTAACTGCATATAATAAATAAATTTATATTATATACCAAGCATTATAAGTTTTTTAAAATAAGCTTATATAATTATAGCTTATTTTATAAATATTAAAAAGGTTAATTTATATATTTTATAATATAAATATATTTTAATATTTTAACAAAGTTTTCATATATAATATTTTTAGCATTTGTAAGTTATAAATAAAGTTAGTTTAAATTAGTTTTGACTAATATTTATATCATATTAATAAATATAAAGTAAGTTTTATAAAGTTAAATACTATAGTTAAATTATATTATTACTAAAGCACTTTTCTAAATAATAAAGTTTTATGTCTATTATAAAAGACTAATTTTTTTGGTTTATATCTTTTTATAGGCTATCTAAAATCAGCACTTTAAAAATTAAACTTAATTAGACTATTTTTAATAAAATTTTTACTTATATAGACTAAAAATTTAAAAATTTCATATTTTTGAATAGTAATAAATTTCAAAGTTGTTATTATAGTTTACACTATAAGTATTAAGTACTTCTACAAACTAATAATATTAATATTTTATTATTTCCATTAAAATGCTTAATTATTCGATAACAGCTATACATTTATAGGTAAATAATTCAGTTGTTTCGATTTAGTGAGATATAACTATTTCATTATTAATAAAACAGAAATTGGAATTGAAACATTGAAAGGTAAAAATGAAATACGTCACATTAAGTAGTATGCAAAAGTCAAAATGATTTAAAACTGAGAACAAAATGAGAAAAAACAAGTACATTAATATTATCATTTCGATTACTTTTAATGCTATTTTTAAATACGATCATATCGAAAAAAAAGTAGACAAAATATATTTTAATAAACTTTGAAAAGAAAGTATTGAAGAGAAAATAAACGATAAGTATAAAGTTATAATATAAATACTCATTAAAAACTATAGTTTTAAATTTAACCGATAATATTTTTAATAATTTCTATTTTTAATATAAAAATAGAGGATTATATATAATATATGGTAAAAAATTACATAAACATCAGCATTGATATTAACATTGATCGATATATTTACTGAAAAATAGATTCTAACTCTAGCTAAAAAGATTTAAAAACTAGTACACTAATAATTGTTTTGAATAAACTTAGCTTTCAATAATAATACAGATGAGATTGAGTTAGCCCCGAATTAAAGGGATTTCGAATTATTAAATTTCCGGAGTAGATCAAAATATTATTCCGTAATAGTAAATAAAAATCAATTCTATCAAAATGCGTTTAGTATCTATATTAAATTTCAGTCAGGGACTGTTGCCGTTATTTTCAACTAATAATAACATCTATTTTTTGCTATTACATAAGATATATTTATTGTAGTCATAGTAGTTCTTATGAATATCTAATTTAAAGTATAATATGCTATATCAAAATTATACTTTTGTACTAATCTATTTATATGAGATGAAATTTGTATACAACTATAATCGAGTTGAAAATTCAATACATTTCCTACGTATTATCAAAATTTGGATTTCGAAAAAGTGTACAAGCAAGTTAATATCTAAAAAAGTAACACTATTTTTAAAACAAAAATATAAACAAAGTATTTATTCAAAATTTGAGTTATTGATAACTATTTTAATATAAAAAGGTTGGTAGAAATTTAATTTCAAAATTATTTCTATGTAAAAATTTCAAATTTGTGTGAAAATTAAATTTAATTGAACGTTAAATTCGAACTATGACCTAAATACGCTTTTAGATTTAATTTTCCATTCGATTTTTTAGAGATAAGTTCTAAAAAATTGCACCATATAGAAAAGTTAATTGAAAATCATACTTTAATTTTACTTTTTCAATAGTACTACTATTAAAAATGAATAGTCTATTAGTTTTTCTAAGTAAGCTAAAATCGATCAGGATTCTAATATTAAGCGAGCGAGCTATTGATTTTAGATTTAAAAGGCACCAGCTGGTATTTTCGACCTTAGTTAGATAAAAGCTTGTTTCAAAATTTACTGAGCGTACCTTAGATTTTTTATAAGCCTTGGTGCACCTAACATTCTAAGCAAGAACGTAATAACTCAAACACCTCCAACTATAAATGTTTATTTTTTATTCTTGAACGATGGGTGAAAGTTGTATTCGAACCGCAACGATAACTTACGAATGTAAGGAATTTTACGAAGCAACAAGTAAACGATTGGGTGAGAAAAGTAGTAAAGCAATCGGGTTAAAGTTGACATCATTTTCCGTTTCCGAGAGCAAATACCAATTAAAGTTAGTCCATCTGATTAAGAAAGTATATGAGTCAGAAGCGTAAAAATATTTTGTAAACACTCAAAGAGTTAGAATTAGTTAAAGATGTCGCGATTTTTAAGGCTGAGACCAACCAGCCTGGCCAACCTCAAAGGCCAAAGTTTTTATAGTAAGAATACATCTAGTGTTAAAGTGTTAAGAGCTTGCAAGCATGCCTCCGCAGTATCAGGTACAAGTAGTAATAAAGCAAGTGATGGGTTTATGGAAGGTACAAGTGCTAATTACGTAGAAGAGATGTATAAAGCATGGCAAAATGACCCTAATTCAGTACATTTATCTTGGCAGTTATATTTTAGAAACGTTAATAATGGTGCTTCTCCTTCCACTGCATATTCACCACCACCAACTTTAGTATCAACCAACATCGTTGGCGATCTACCTGTTAACACTTCAGAAGCTTCATCTGAAGTTGTTGATCATCTAAAGATCCAACTTCTAGTCCGTGCTTTCCAAGTTCGTGGGCACCATATCGCTAAGTTGGATCCTTTGGGTATTTTGTCGCCAACTTTGAACAAGGGCTCTTCACCTAAGGAGCTCGACTTAGCTTACTATAACTTTACCGAAAAGGATTTAGACCGCGTGTTCAACTTAGGTCCTGGTATCTTACCTGGTTTCATTAACAAATGCCCTTCTTTAACTTTACGCGAAATTGTTGACCATTTGAAAAAGATATATTGTAAATTTTGTACTGTTTAAAAGATTCTAATCCTTCTTATTAGGCTCTTCAATTGGTTACGAATACCAACATATTCCTGATAAAACCCAGTGCGATTGGATTCGTAAACATATTGAAACTCCAACTCCTTACCAGTTCTCTACCGAAGAAAAGAAAATGATTTTAGATCGTTTAGTTTGGTCCGATTCCTTTGAACGTTTCGTTGCCAGTAAATACGTCAGTGAAAAGAGATTTGGTTTAGAAGGCTGTGAGTCTTTGATTCCTGGTATGAAAGCTATGGTAATTTTATTATTATTTCGTTTTTTAATATGTTAGATTGATCGTGCTGCTGACCTTGGTACCGAAAGCTTCGTAATTGGTATGGCTCATCGTGGCCGTTTGAACGTTTTAAGTAACGTAGTCCGTAAACCCAACGAATCGATTTTCTGTGAATTCAGTGGATCTCTTGACCCCTCAGTTGAAGGTTCCGGTGATGTAAAATACCATTTAGGTATGAACTATGTCCGCCCCACTCCTTCCGGCAAGCGTGTACACTTATCTTTAGTAGCCAACCCTTCCCATCTCGAAGCTGTTAACCCTGTCGTACTTGGAAAGACCAGAGCTATCCAATTCTATAGTAACGATATGGAAGACAAGGCCCGTACCGTCGGTGTTTTAATTCACGGTGATGCTGCATTTGCTGCCCAGGGTGTTGTCTACGAAACTTTAGGATTCCATGAATTACCTTCTTACACCACCGGCGGTACTATCCACATCGTCATTAACAACCAGATCGGGTTCACCACCGATCCCCGTTACTCGCGTTCTACACCCTACTGTACCGATATTGCCAAATCGATCAACGCTCCGATCTTCCATGTCAACGGTGATGATCCTGAAGCTGTGGTCTTCGTCTGTCAACTCGCTGCTGATTTCCGCCAGACCTTCAAGAAGGATGTCGTAATCGATATTGTGTGTTACCGAAAGTATGGTCACAACGAAGTGGATCAGCCCAGTTTCACTCAACCCCGTATGTACAAGACGATCAACAAACAGAAACCCGTTTTAGATAAATACGTTGAACAGCTTAAATCTGAAAAATCTTTGGAAGCCAGCTACATCAAAGAGAACAAGGATAAAGTGTGGAGTATTCTAGAAGAAAGTTACGCCAAAAGTAAGGATTACAAACCTACTTCCCGCGAATGGTTATCCAGCTCCTGGGACGGGTTCAAGTCGCCAAGTGAGTTAGCAGTTCAAGTAGCTCCAGCTCACCCTACTGGTGCATCCCTCGACAACCTTCGTCACGTCGGTAAGATCACTACCACCTACCCCAACGAGTTTAAGATTCACAACGTACTTAAGAAAATTATGGCCGCTAGGCAGAAATCGGTTGATGAAGAAGCTAACATTGACTGGGCCACCGCCGAATCACTCGCCTTCGGTACCCTGCTGAACGAAGGTACCCACGTCCGTCTAAGTGGACAAGATGTCGAACGTGGTACCTTCTCGCACCGCCATGCTGTTCTACACAGCCAAGGTGACGAAGAAGCAACTTACGTCCCACTCTCCAAGATCAGCCCCACCCAAGCCCAATTCACCGTCTGCAACTCATCCCTCTCCGAATTCGGTACCCTCGGTTTCGAACTCGGGTACTCGCTAGTCAACCCCAACGCCCTGATCATGTGGGAAGCCCAGTTTGGTGATTTTGCCAACAACGCCCAGTGTATTATCGATCAGTTTATTGCACCTGGTGAGAAGAAGTGGCTCCAACGTACTGGTCTGACCATGTTGCTTCCCCACGGTTACGACGGCCAAGGCCCTGAACACTCTTCCGGACGTATGGAACGTTTCCTACAGATGGTCGACGAGCACCCTTACCAATACCCCACCAACATGGACCGTCAGCACCAAGATTCCAACATTCAGGTGGTCTACTGCACTACTCCCGCCAATTACTTCCACGTACTAAGACGTCAGGTACACCGTGACTTCCGTAAACCCTTGATCTGCTTTAACTCCAAGGCCTTACTTCGTCACCCCCAGGTCAAATCCTCTTTCAGCGAGATGTCCGAGGGTACCCACTTCGAACGTGCTATTCCTGAGACTTCCCAAGATTTGGTAGAGCCTGAGGCTATCCGTACCCATATCTTCTGTTCCGGCCAGGTCTATTACACCCTCACCAAAGCTCGCGAACAGAACGGTATAAAGGATGTAGCTATCTCACGTATCGAGCAGATCACTCCCTTCCCCTTCGACCTAGTCAAAGAGTACTCCGATAAGTATCCTAACGCTCAAACTCTATGGTGCCAGGAGGAACCCCTCAATATGGGAGCATGGTTCTTCGTTGAGCCACGTATCCGTACTGCCCAGAAACAATCTCAGCACCACGCTGGCAAGGATGTACATTACTCCACCCGTCCCCCCACTGCTGCCGTAGCCACTGGTAATAAGAAACAGCATAAGAATGAGGAGCATAACTTCCTGTCTCAAGCCCTCTATGGTGAACTGAGAAAGGTTAAAGAAATTAAGAATGGCTCTCCTATCTTTGAATAATACGTGTGTAGCAGTTAGATTTTAGTAAAACGTGATAAGTTTTGATCCAATAAATTTTTTTTAGTATTTTAACTTTTAATAGAAACAATACCTTTTTAGTTTGAGTGTATTTGGATTACAGTTAGTTAGCTACTTATGAGTGATTTAGGTTTTTTTGATCTATTTTTACATTCATAAAATTGTCTTAAAGGGTAATTATAGAATTTGAGTTCTTAATAGATGATTTACTTTGTTTAAATGACTGACAATCTTATTTATATGCAGATAACAAATTTTAATTTCAAAATTTCCAAATAAAGTTTCAGCACCTTCAATTTAAATAAAACTTAAGTTTTAAAATAGTGTTTTATAAGTAGGATCTATACTTTTTAAAGGGTGTATATTGTATTGTAATTTTGAAAATCTTTTAAATATTTTTAACAGTATAAAAAGTTTTTTTATACTACAAAAAATAGTTAACTAAAAGTGACTTTTTATAATTTTATTAAAAGTATAATTATTATTTTAATAGTATATATTATTAGTTTAAAAATAATCTTTATAGCTATGTAGTTATTATTTTAATTTAAAATTATTAATTTTTACTAAAAATAATTAGCTTATAAATATTATTTAAGTTTTATATTTATATTTTTTAATTAAATACCTAAAATTTAAATACTTACATTTTTATTAAAAAGTAAAGTAATAAACTTTAAAATAGATATATAAGTTTTTATAAAAGCAATAATAAAAATTAATTATAATAAAAAAGTTATTTTTTAATATTTAACTAAACTAACTTTAGTTTAGCTAATATAAAGTTTTGCTATTTAGAAAAAATAAAGTTATAGTTTATTATTAAAGTATAGTTTTTATTTTAATTTAAATATATACTTAAAACTTTAAATATATTAAGCTTATAGTAAAAGTTTATAAAATTTTAAAACTAAAATTAAAAAAAATTAAAGTAAATTACTATATTTAAATAAGTTTAAACTAATTAGCTAAAAATTTTAACTCTTTAAAAAGATAAAATTAAAAAGAAAAAAAGCATTATATTTATAACTATTTTAAAATAATTTAAAATTAATTTGAAATTAATTTATAATGGCTAATTTAAAAATACAACTTAATTTTATTTAAAAAAATCTAATAAAGTATAAATTAAAAATAAATATAAGTATTTTAATTAAATTGTATAATTAAACTACATTAAAAATTTAAAAATTAAAATAAGTAAAGTAGCTATTATATAATAAAATAATTTATTATATTATACTAAATTTAGATTATTAAGTAATAAAATAATATAAACTTATTATTACAAAATAAAAAAGTTATTAAAGTAAATAAAAATTATGCTTATTTTTTTTATAAAATATTATAAATATTTTATAATATATACTAGTAAATATAGAGTTTTTTAAAATAAGATTTTAAATGTTTAATTTTAATAAATTAAATATTATAAGCAATAAAATAATATACTATTAAAAAGCTTTAAAACCTTTTAATAATTAAAATTCATTATTTTAATTTAATAAAATTTTAAAAATAAAACTTAAGTTAACTAAAAAAATTACTAAAAATAAAAAAAACTAAGTAAAAAAATTATAAATTATTAAATAATAAAAATAATAGCTATAATAAATTAGATAGTTAAATAAAAAAATAATATATAAGATAATTATAAGCTAAATTAAGCTAAATAATAGTATTTCAATTTTATATTTTACTTAATCTTTTTTAAAAAAATAATAATAGTTAATTATTTTAGATATTTATTAATTTATAATTTTATTAAAAAGTTATTAGTAAGTTATTTTATAACTTATTTATATATACTAAGCTAAAAAGCAGTTTTAAAATTTAATTATAAATTTTTAGATTAAATTAATATTTAAAAAATAAATCTCAATAAAAACTAATAAAATAAACTTTTTTTAAATAAAATTAAATTAGAAAATATAAAAAAACTTGGTAAATACTAATAGTAAATAAAAATAGAGTTAAATAAAAAACTATTAAAATAAAACTAAAGTTAAAATACAATAATAGTTTAAAAAAAATTAAATTATTATTAAAAAATTAGAATAATAATAAAAGGTATAATATACCAGATATCTATATCTATTTAGCTGCATTTAAGGCTATAGGCCTTAAGTATTAAATTAAAAATAATTAGTTGTTAAACTTTAACATACTTTTATAAATTTAATTAAAAAAACTTTATTAATATAAAAAATATTTGATTTATTTATTTTTGAAATTTTACAATAGTACTTTTTAATTTTTTAAAATATGTACTTTATATGTAAGCAAATTAAAATTATATTATATTATTTAATATTATTAAGTTAGTTTTAATTAAATAATTTAAAGTAGTTAATAGATATTATAATATTACAATTTAGAGTGTAATTTTTAATCTAACCTTGTTAACCAATGTAAAAATATTAAAAATCTAGTGTAAAAAGTTTTCTAGGTTATCTTTTTAAATATAAATATAATCTTAGATAAAAAGCTTTAAAATAAAATATACTGAAATTTTAGATTATGTTTTCTAATTTCAAAATATAAAATTTTGACAAATTTTTAAATTTTTTGCTATATATCACTATATTTGTATATTGATAACCAAACATTTAAATAAAACGTATTTAGGTACAAAAACTTTTAATATAGAAGTATATGTTATAAATTTATATAATTTTTTAATACTAAATCGGAAAAAAAATATTTTGACATACAGCATTATCAACCTTACCTCTATTTTCTCATTTGATTTAATTTCATTTTATTAGAATTCAAGTTTCCGTTTGCCATAGCTTTCGAAATTCTGAGGTTGACGTAATACTAAATATTAGTGACTCTTGTGGGAGGATAAAGCACTGGGCACTAATGAAATTAAGCTTCAAAAAGATTTTATTTATCAACCAAATCCCTGACTAAAGCCAATTAAATATAAAGTTCACTTAAATAACTACGTTTTACTAAATCCAGCTTGAGGAAAAACATATCGAATAAACCCAGCCTAAATATAGGAGTAAAAGAAGGTAATTAAAATGCATCGCCGTTCTGCATCCGAAGCAATTCATAGGATTAGAGCAAAAGTGGATGCTAATTCATCTTCAGAAGGTAGACACCAAAAGCTTAATGTTGGTGATATTATTGAAGTTGCGAATAAGCCAGGTACCATTAAATTCGTTGGAGAAACTTCGTTTGATACTGGAAACTGGGTTGGTATAGAGTTAACTAAACCTGAAGGTAAGAACGACGGTTCAGTTCAAGGAAAAAGATACTTTCAATGTAAACCTAATTTCGGAATATTTGTCCGCCCATCGCAAGTGAAAGTTGTAGTCCAAGTTGCTTTGAGTCCTTCAGCTGCAAGAACTAGTTTCGGATCTACAGCAGCTACAACGACCCCTCGTCGTAGGATAGGTTCTGTACGTCATTCGGTACACGTAGATCTCCCCAAAACTGAAACTGCAAGTAGAGTAGCAGAGATTCGTGCAAGATTCAACCGCCCTGGTGTAATCAATCGCAGAGGTACTATTTCAGATTCACCAACTACACCCCTTTCACCCACCACTGAAGAAGGTGCTGAAGAACCTAAAGAAGAACCAGCTCCCGTTGACACGGAATTAGAAGTTATCAAGGAACCGGAAGAGGAGGCTCAAGTAAGTTTTGCACCGGTTTCGTTAAGGGAAAGGTCGGAGCACATGGTGCCAGTTAGAATGCTTGATGAAGTCCGAGTAAGGCTTCGAGTACTAGAACAAAAACGTGCTGAAGATATTACTAGATGGAATTCCATTGAGAAGGAAAGACAAGAATTGGAAACTTTTAAAGTTAACAAAGCTCGTTTTATCCAGAAGTTGAAGGAACTGCAAGAAGATAATAAGAAGTTAAGAGAATTAGGAAGAGAGTTGAAGAAGACTAGGGATTCGCTTCAAGTAAAAGTGGATGATAGTGACCTGTTAGTAGAAACTTTAACTGTAGACCGTGAGCTTGCAGAGGAGAGGGCTAATCACCTTCAGTACAACCTCGACTCATTGAAAGAGAAGATGGATGAACTTAACCTTCGAATGGAAACAGAGCGGGATGAAGCTGCTGGTGATGCTCTCATTGAAGCTGGATTCGATGCCAACGCTGCAAAGATCATTGTAGAAAAGGAAGCTCAGATCAATCGACTTAAGAACGCTCTGTTGGAAGCTAGAGATATCGCTGTCCATAACGAAACTGAGCTCCGTTCCCAGCTCCGCCAAGCTGAAGAGGAGCTGAATACTCACAAAACACTTAAAGCTGATTACCAGGATGTCAAAGATAAGTTTGCTAACGCGGAAGAGGTCATCACCGAGCTTAAGTTACAGCTCGACGACTTTGCTGAAGCTGAGGGTACCATCGACATGTTAACTTCTCAGAATATCATCCTCCATGACAAAGTAGAGGATATGGCTAAGGAGATTGAAGAGCTAGAAGCACTTAAGGAAGTGAGCGACGAATTGGAAGAGACACATAACGAGAACAAGAAGCAGTTCTTAGCCGAACTTGACCACAAGGCTGCTATCATCCGCGACCTGACTCGAAAAGTGGAAAGCCAGGAAGAAACTATCGCCGACTACTCGGAAACTTTGGTCCAGTACCGTCAGCTTACCGCTTCTTTGGAAGAGGATATCAAAAAGCTTCAAGAGAACGCCTCTTCGCAACTCAATGAGAACGATACGCTCCAATCCCAATCGCAGAAAATGTTGAGTTTGAACTCCACTCTACAGTCATTAGTGATCAAGGCGCAGGCTAAAACTATTGATCTCGAGCTCCGCAAACTGGACGCCTCCCAAGCTTTGGAACATTTGAAGTGTATTGAATCTTATCTTCCTGAAAGTTTCTTTAAGAAGGAGAACGACGCTATTCGTACTTTCCTCAAATTCAAACGTCTTTTCTTTAAGGCTGATCTCATCGGGAAATTTCTGTGTGACCAGTTTCCAATCAAAGCTTTGGCTAATTTGGTTAGTGGAAAAGTTGAAGAACTTACCCCGTTACCCGATATCATGATCTCCAATTACGAGGTGCGTCACAAATTGACCGAGATGAGCAAGTATATCAACTACTTCATAGCTTTTTTAACCACCTGTACCGTGTCTGAGTTTTTAGGCATGAGCCGATTAGGTAATGAATTAGAGTCCATTGAAAAGCGGTTCGACTACTACCTGGACGAGATTCGTCATGAGAACTTCGTCTCATTCAGCTACCTCAAGGAGATGGACGGATTCACGGCCCAGTTCATTGAGTTAACTGAAACACACCTTAAGGATAAGTTGGAGGTTCCCGCGCTGTTAGCTTCTTCTACCTCAGACAAGATCCGTACCTTAGTGTCGGGTAGTGAAGTATTCAACCTCAAGTTGGCTCTTGTCTATCGTGCCATCGTCAACCCCACTGAAGTCAACCTGTTCCACAACATCACCAACTCCGACAAGAAAGATATTGCAGCTGAATTCCTTAAGCCATTGATCGATGTCCTTAAGACGTACCAATCTGTATGGACTCTGAACAAGAAGTTGATCAAGTCGGATGAGGAAGCTTTGGCCCGAAACCAGTACCTGAGTCCTAAGTTGCAAACGAAGATTGAAAAGGTATACGCAAAGCACAACCAGCTGGTGCAATTTGCCTCCCAAGTTTCGGCAGCTATAGTAGATTTCCTTAAGGAGCGTCAACTCAACAACGAGGATGTAAAGTTGGTAGGTCTGCAGAACACTGTGTACCGTATCACCCAAGGTGTACTACAGGACAGCGAGATGAATACGTTCGATGTAGTTGCAAGGTTCGTGCACGAAGTCAATGACGCAAGCAAAGATTTAGCCGACTTCAGTAATGTAAAAGAAGTATTCGTTGACGTACCCAAATACGAGTTCCCCTGGATCACCCGCTCTCACGAGTTCAAGAAGGAGATCGTGGTCAACGTAGCTATGGACCGTAAGTTGGAGTCACTAAATCGCGACATCGCCCGTCTAGTGCAAGATGTTCGTGACAAAAACGAAGTACTATCTGAACGTGATTTGAAAGTGGAGCTGTTGGAAAGTAGGATGCAGAAGATGCATGCTCAGATCGAAGAGGCCGACGAAGCTAAACAGCAACTGGCCACAGCCCAAGAACAAGAACGTCTGTACTTGGAAGCGGTGGAGAAACTGCAGAACGAGATCCAGCAGCTCGAAGTTGAGAATGTCGACCTGCGCCAGACGTTGCACGCCAAGGATTCGGCACAGAATGAACGTCAAACCGAGCAAGTCCAAATTCCAGAGAGTGTCAAACCTGCAGCTACTAGCACTCTACTCACCCTACCTAAGGCTAATGCGTTGGAGTCGCAAATTAACTCGTTGAACCTGCAAGTCGAACGTTTAGCCGAAAATCTGGCGTTGACCAAGGCCAGCTACCTAGCCCAGGATGTACAGTTCCAACCATCCGCCCTACTCACCTTAGCTACTAAGAAGCTACACAAGCTTCTTAACCGCATACCTCTACCTCAACAACCTACCGACTCTACTAATGATCCGGGTATCAATACATCACCTACCCAACTCAACTCATTACTGAATAAGGTTAAGGTTTTAGCTACCTCCACCAATATCCTAGTTAGCTCGTTGGATTCTAATATGGCTGGTGGAAGTGAAACTAAATTGAGTAAAAAGAAGGTACAAAAAGTTACACCTTTTATCCAGGCTTCCGTAATGCTGACTTACGGCTCTCAACTTGAACTCTTCGAACATACCAACAACCAGACACGTAATTATCAAATGAGAGGTTCCATGGTCCCTTTTAATTTCTCTAAAGCTGTGGTATAAAATTTTATGTTTCTGTCCTTAGTGATGGTCAATATCTGCACCTACTTTTATCAATATTTAAGATGCAACCTCCTTATTTTTGATACTAAGGTTTTTTAGTTCCTTTCTTTCATACGACCACCATCCTCAGTTTTCACCTATTTTAATAAATATATATTTACATATTTGCTCTCTACTTTTTATGTGAACATTTAAAATATTTGTAGCTAGATTTTGTTATAATTTGCAAATTAAATAGTATAACGTCATTCTATATAATTTCTACTTAAACTTGTTAGTTTTGGAAGTTTACTAATTGCTTTAAAAAAAATATTTAAATAGGATGGATAGCCAAAGCAAAAATACTGATGAGAAACGTAAAGATATAGTGTTGTGGGACCGTGTACGTTCCAATTTAAATATGATTGAAGATATGAAGCTTGAACAGAACAGTATTAAATTAAATATATCAACCTGTCAAAGGAGGATGGACCAAACTCCAAGTACTTTTTTTACCTTTTAGTTTTTTTCTGTGTTTTTATTGATGGAGATAGTAGATGTGGAGATAACTATAGTTAAGAAATTAAGAAAATATTATAAGGAAGCGGATCTCTCTGCTAAACGTATAAAAATGTATTCGATTTTTTATATCGCCTTTTTTTAAATGACGGATATTCTAGAAAAGTTAGTGAACTTAAGCAAGATTTAAAATTACTCAAAACTATGCAACTTACTAAGGATTATACTTATGTACCTGGAGGTACTTCCTTACATAGAATTTCAACTGATCTTTATTTTTTAGAATTAACTGAGATAACTAAACCCGAGCTAAAATTAGATTGGGAAGTTAGTTCTATAGCTTCCAACTCTGAAAACGAAAATATTGTTGAAGAGGATGAAAATAATAGTGATGTACCATTAGCGGAATCTAACAAAATCTTTAAGGAGGAGATGCATAGAATAGCGTATATTTTTGCACTTTCTAAATAAACACTGATTTTGATGTTTTTTTAGTAGTTCATCACCTAAGCGTAAGATCCCGGTTGGTTCTATGGTAAACCCTAGCTTTTATAGTTCTTGTCAGTTAAATTTTATATGCTTTCTTAGGTGGTAGCTATGATGGTTGACAGTAAGGATCCGAACCAGGAATGGATTATGGCAAAAGTTACCCATTACTACCCCGATCGTAACAGGTAAAATAATTTTCTGCTCTGACCTCTGATTTTCTAATTCTTTTGGTAGGTACCAAGTTGAAGATGCGGAACCTGATGATGGTGGTGAAAAGACGTAAATTTATTACATTGGAAAAATGAAAAGTTGATATATCATTTTTGAATTTTCTAGTAAATATAGTTTAAGTGCAAGGTTTGTCCTACCTATCCAAACTGACCAACAGTTGGAATCCACTGTACCCTTCCAGACTGGGCATGAGGTTCTGGCCCTTTACCCTAATACCACATGTTTTTACAAAGCGGTGGTGGTTAACCCACCTTCTAAAGTACTTTTTGCTTTTGGTTTTATGCCGATTCTTAATGAGTTTTTTAAATAGAATCGGGGTCATCATCAGAGCCATTATATGGTACATTTTGAGGATGATGACGATGCTGAAAGATGGATCGAGAGACGTATGGTGCTGAATATGCCCAATGTAATGCGTACACAAACGCAACAAAAACTTAGATAAGGGTCCTGCGTTTTTTATTAATATTGGGGTGGTTTTATAGTAGGAATACGAACTTTCCGGAAGAAAGTTATGTTAAACTGAGATGTAGGGATTATGAAGTTTATATGTTTTAAGAATTCAAATCGGGAGTTATAAGAACTATGATAGCAGTAAATCCTTTTTTAATGTTTGTAAATCAGAATTTGTGATTTGAATAAAGTTATTAAAAATTTACATTTCTCATCTAAGTTTAATAGTAATATTTGATGTCTATTGATAAAAAATTGTGGCCAAAATTTACATTTATATTAATAATTAAATTTATTCAAAGTTATTCTAGCAAAATAAACAAAAGTTAAATACTAGGGTACAAAAACATAAAAATAAAGAGTTAGAACATCAGAATTTATACCAACCCAATTTCAACCTTTTTTAAACAAACAGTATTTAAAGTTTTTCAACGCAAGTGTCGATCTCCGGTCCAAGTTTCTTTAAAATCTCCCATTGCTCTAATGTCAAAGAAATGCCTACAGAAAAAGTATCATCTATTAAAACTCATTTATCTAAAAAAATATGATATACCTTTCTTACCAGGGAGGAGCTGGCCTTCCTTACTTTCATAAAACTCTCTAATGTCTACGTATACTGTGTCTTTGAACTTACGTACAGTTACTCGCTTCTTGTTCTTCGTGGCTTTGGTATCTAACTAGATATATGTAAAATCAAGGGATTAGAGAGGGAGGGATATATTAGTAGGTATTACGGAGCTGAAATATTCCCCTTCTTTTGTCTTTTCGAAATTTGATTCAGATTTCACATTTCCATTGTTTTCGGTACTTTTTGTACTTGTAGATCTGGGGCGCTATGCTTTAAGTTTAACATATTAAATTAATTTGAATTTATATATTTACTTTAGTTGGTTTTGATTCCTATTAATAAATAATATTTTAGTGTGAATGCAAATTCTAGGAAAGGGGTTTACTTCGAATTCGCTACTCGAATTTTCCTGTTCACTACTACCCATCTTTAGCTTTCTTTTCAATACTTATGAAAAAATTTAGAAATTGGAAATTGAAAGATTTTCGATTTTGAGTATTAGAAAAATACTACGCATTTAGAATTAAGAAAATGACGTTTTTACATTTTCTGATCAACAGGACAACGGTGAGAGAAAGATTTGATTTAATTATATATTTAATAAGGTTTAGTTCCTATCTAAATCTTAATTTGTAGATTTTGCTAATTTTTATTTGTTATAATTTCTGCAGTTTTATTTTGCAGTCGTATGTTTTAACTCAATGAGTTATCTAAAATAATAATTTAAAATTTCAAAAATCTATAAAAATAAGTAACTGCATACTCGTTTTCCAGTTTTGGGTATAAATCTTAATGTACTTGAAAATTTAGTGAAATTTTAGATCCATATTTTATTGGTTTAAAGTTATAACTATAATTTAGCTCTTTTACAACCAGTAACGAAAATTTAAAAATATATAAAATATCACTTAGAAATGGTTCGTAAGGGTTAAAACATGGTTGATGGCAATTTTATTATCAAAATTAGGTTTTAACCCTTACGAAACCTTATAAAAACCCTCAAAAGTAATCCTTTATATGTTTTTATAGTAAATCAATAGGAACTAAAGAGTTTTTAAAGATAAAAATGCTTGAAACAATTATTATAGTTCTAAAATAATTTAACTCTTAAACTCAAGATTTTTTTGAAAATATTTGAATATATAAAATACTACATAAAAAAGGCTAGTAAAAAGTGAAATTAATATTTTTATATGCTTTTAATTACTTAATTTGAAATAAAATATATTTAATAACTAAAGATATATTTATTACTTTACTAAAAAACAAAAAGTAGCACTTAGCAATTTAACTATATATATATTATTTTAGTTGAACTTAGTATATAAATATATTTAAGATTTAGATTTATTTTCTTTTTTAAAGATAGAAAATCTAACTTAAATATTACTTATTTTTAGCATAAATTAAATTAAGTAAAGTTAAAATAGCAGAAAAGTAAAAAAGCTTTACTAATAAATAAATTAAAAAATAGGTAAGCATTATAATACTATAAGCTTTATTACTTAACTTATCTAACTAAGCTTTATTAATTTCTATATTTTTAGATTTTTATATATTTTTTATTTTTAATAAGATAATAAAATACTAATTTTATCTTACTAAATATTATTTAGTATAATAATTTATAATTAGAAATAAAACTTAGTATAACTTAGTTATACTTAATAATATTAATAAAAAGTATATGAAAAGGACTGAAAAGTAAAGTTAAAGCTTTTTTTTATATTTTAATCATAACTTTATTTAATAAATAACTTACTAGTAAATTAATTTTTTATTAGTTTTATTAACTTTATTAGAGTTTTTTACTAAGATATTAGAACTTTTATTTGAAATTGTAAGTTATTTTTTTTATTTTTTATTTTTTATCTTATTTAAAATACTTTATTTATTTAAAATATAAATAAATAAACCTAAATTTAATTAATTATATAAATATCTACTATGCCTAAATTAATTTTTTTTACTAGTAGAATTAACTACTATTACTACTTCTAATCTAGTATTATAAGTATAATAAAACTAATATAAAAGTAAAAAAGAAATTTTTAAAAAAGTAAATATTTAACTTAATATATTTTTTTATAAAATTTTTAAAAATAGTATAAATAAAACTTAAACTTTATAATTTAAAAAAATATATAATAAAGCAAAATTATTTAAAATTATTTTAAATTTAAATATATTATAACTATAATATTTATTATTTAATAAATTTTAAACATTTTATTTTTAATTTTTTAATTTTTTTAGCTATTTTAGTTTGATTTTTAAAAAATATTAAAGCTATACTTTATAAAAAATATATTACTATTATTTTATTTAAATACTTTATTTTTACTATTTATATTATAAATTAATTAGCTTTATTAAAATTATTTTAAATATTTTAATTAAAATTATTTTAAATATTTTAATTAAAATAATTATTTATTAGATTATTATTATTATTAATATATTAATACTTTATATATTTATTTATAAATAGACTTATTTTATTTATAATTACTTTATTGTTATAGTAATTTATACTTTATATTTTAAATATTAGCTTTAGTATAATATTATAAACTAAATATTATAATAGCTTTTATTTATAAAAATATAACTTTATTAAATATTTTTATTTAGTTTTTTTTTAATTTTTATTTAAAAACTAAAAATTTAGCTTAATATATTTAAAATTTACTTAAGTATTACTTTTTTTATTACTTTTTTATCTAAAAGTTATATTAAAGCTTTATTTGCTTTATTATAAAATATTAGCATTAAGCTTTTTAATTAATATTAAAACTTTATCTTATATTATATATTTTTTTATTTAGTAAAGCTATATAATTTAAACTATAATCTATTTAAAATTATTTAATTAATAATTAGTTAAAGCTTAAAAGATTTTAATAAAAAAATATACTTTAATTTTTTTTATAGTAGAGAAAAATAACTAATAATTTATAACTTTTATTAAATACATTTTTTAATATAGTAAAAAAGCTAAATATTATTAAATTTATTTTAAAAAAACTTAAAGAAAATTATAAAAAGTATATAGTTTTAATAAAGTAGTTAAAGCTTAAAATTTATAACTTTTAGCATAAACTATTATATTAAATATTAAAAAAATAATTTATATTAAATTATTTTTTTATAACTTATATTATTATAATTTAATATATTTTTAAAATCTTATACTATAATTAAGCTAAAATATTTAATTTTAACTTAATTATTTATTAAATTTTAAATACTTATTTTTACTTTAAGCTTATAATTAACTAAAATAATTATCTTTAATTTATAAGTATAATAAAGTAAATATAGCTAAAATTTTAATATTAAAAATAGTTAATAAAATAGCAGTATTTAATAATAAAGCAACTAAATAATAATGATATAAATAAATAACTTAGCAGATAAAGTTAAATAAATATATATAAGCTTAGTAGTAAAATTTAATAGCTAAAATAATAAGGTATATATATATATATTTAATAATAAACTATTATATAAAATAAATAATTGTTTAAATTATGAAAGTTTAGTTTATTTTATATATAGATTATTATTTACTTATAAATAAAATTAAAAAAGTACCATTTTTATATAATATTAGATATAATAAGAAAAACTGAAAAAAATATAGCTTATTTAATTTTAGCTAATTATATTATGTATAGGTTATTTTTGACTATATAATGTTTTTTTTTGGGGTATGAACTTATTTTATATATTAGTGCGCATATTCTTCCTTATGCGTTTTTACTGTGATTTATAAAATTCTTTGCCTACAAAGCGTTAATTTGGTTTTTAATATCGATTGATTGATCATTTTCCTTAAAAATAACCAATAGTTGATGAATAATTTTTAGTATCGTTTATTTACCAAATAAAAATCGAATATTCTAGATTGTTTAAACGAATTCTAGATAATTACCCAAATTTGGAGAAAGATTTAGAAGCTGAAAAAAGGAATAAATCGGTGATGTAGATAGAAACTCGAAAAAGTATAAAAGCTTCAAAATTGAAGTAGTCACATCTAAGCAAAAAAAATAATTAGTGAATACAAACAAAATAAATACAAATAACAAAATGACTAAAGGAAAAGCTATAGGAATTGATTTAGGAACAACGTACTCGTGTGTAGGAGTATGGCAAAACGATCGAGTGGAAATAATAGCAAACGACCAAGGCAATCGTACAACCCCTTCATATGTAGCATTTACAGATACAGAAAGGTTGATCGGTGATGCCGCTAAGAATCAAGTTGCTATGAACCCTCACAATTCAGTATTTGATGCAAAACGTTTAATAGGTCGTAGGTTTGATGACGCTGAAGTCCAATCTGATATGAAACATTGGCCCTTCAAAATCATCAACAAGGCTACGAAACCAATAATCCAAGTTGAATTCAAAGGCGAAACTAAGCAGTTCACTCCTGAAGAAATATCGTCGATGGTATTGATTAAGATGCGTGAAATTTCAGAAGCTTACCTAGGCACTAAAGTTACAGATGCAGTAATTACTGTACCAGCTTATTTCAACGATTCACAACGTCAAGCTACTAAGGATGCTGGTTCGATTGCTGGTTTGAACGTTCTACGTATCATCAACGAACCAACAGCTGCTGCTATCGCTTACGGTTTAGATAAAAAAACTAAAGGTGAAAAGAACGTACTCATTTTCGATTTAGGTGGTGGTACTTTCGATGTATCTCTACTTACTATCGAAGATGGTATTTTCGAAGTAAAAGCCACTGCTGGTGATACTCATTTGGGTGGTGAAGATTTCGATAATCGATTGGTAAACCATTTTGTACAGGAATTCAAACGTAAGAACAAGAAAGATATGTCCACTAATGCCCGTGCTATGCGAAGATTAAGAACTTCAGCTGAACGTGCTAAGCGAACACTATCTTCAGCTGCACAAACCACTATTGAAATCGATTCCTTGTTCGAAGGTATCGATTTCTACACTTCCATCACTCGTGCCCGTTTCGAAGAGTTATGTCAAGATGTCTTCCGCTCCACTTTGGATCCTGTCGAAAAAGTACTCAGGGATTCCAAGATTGATAAATCCAACGTCCATGAAATCGTATTGGTAGGTGGTTCAACTCGTATCCCCAAGATCCAGAAGCTGGTTT
>JAWQFY010000296.1:0-37959 GCA_037055185.1 Capillidium rhysosporum | reverse complement strand
TTTATTAGTCTAAATTATGCTATTTAGATAGTTAATATACTTAGAAAATATACTTCTAATCTATACTAATTACTTTTTTCAAACTATCTTAATTATATACTATTTTCTAAGGCTTAAAAACTATTTAATTTCATTTATACTTAAAAATCTACAAAAAAATAGAAGTACAACTTTATAAATTATATGCTTTTGGAAGTAGCTTTAAATATTTAAAAGTGTATTTAAATTAGACTAGCTAAGCTAATGTTATAGTTATTTTAAGATTTGAAATAGTATTATGATTTTGTAGTTTATCCAAATTAATTGTAAATTAGGAGTATTTGCATTCTTATATTTACTTACAGTAAAAGTTAAACATTTAAAAACTTTAGCTATATTATTAACTGTATGACTATTTCTTAATATATACTTAATTATAGTAATTTCTGTAGTAGTTAGCTTACTTTTATACTGAAATGAGCTATAAGCTTCTATTTTTTTTATAATTATATACTATTAATAATAGTTTTTTTTTAGTATATAGATATATTGTTATTATATTAATATTTTATTAAAATTTTAATATATATTTATAATGTTATTATAGTGATAAACTCTGAGAAATCACAAATAATAGCTAAAAAACATATAAATTTTGATTATATTTATAGATAATAGGTATTGAGTACAATATTTTATAATTTGTAAAGTAAAAAATTTTAATTTTGATTTATTTTATATTTAATATATTAAAAATAATATATTAAATTTTTGAAATTTTATATTTTTCTAAATCTTTTTTTAATATTTAAATATATATCAATATATAAAATTTTAAGGATATATAATACTTTTAAAAGTAGTATTTACTCTTTAAAATTTTTAAAATTGAAATCAGCTACTTTTAAAAGTAGCTAATTATCTATTTATATATTTAAGATTTTTATTATTATTTTTTATTATTTTTTATTAATACTTAATTTTAATTATTAGTATATTATAATATTAACTTATTAATAAATAATAATAAATAAGTAGTATATATTTAAAATTTATTATTAGTAATAGTTAGTAAATAAATAATATATATTTAAACAATTATTTAAAATAATTTTAATAGCTAAATATTATATATTTAATTATTTTTAAATTATAATAAATTTTAAAATATTATATTAACAACTTTTATTAATTATAGTATTTTTTAACTTAGTTAATTTAATAGTTTTTATATTATAATTAATTTTTTAAATAAGTTATTACTTTATTTTTAACTATAGTAAATTTAAAAAAATTATTTAATATATTAAAATTTTAAAATTATAAAAATATATAAAATTAGCTACTTTTAAAGCAGCTAATTTTAATTTTAAACTTAAATAAATTTTAAGCTAATAAAACTAGCTAAAAATAAAAGAATTTATATATTTTTTATATATTAATAAGCTTAAAAGCTATTTATATAAAAATAATAATTAGCTAAAATGTTAAAATATTGTGCTAAATTTTTAACTAATTAAAATAGTAGCTTAATTATTTAGTTATATTAAATAAGTTTAATACTTTTTTAACTATATAAAGCTATTTTTTTACTAAGTATACTATTATTTTTAAGTTTTATTAAGACTATTTTTAAATAAACAAATAATAAAAAAGATTTTAAACCTAGTAAATTATAAAATTAAAAATTTTATATTAATTACTTTTTTAATACCAAAAGTATTAATTTAATTAAAATTATACTATTTTTAGCTTATAGTTATAAATATTTATTTATTTTTAACTTTTAAAAAAACTACTAAATTTTTAAGCTAATATATTTTTATTTTAGATATATATTTATATTAATTTAAGTTTTTTATTTTTTAAACTTATTAGCAGTTTATAGTTAAAATATTAAAATAATATCTAGATAATTTAGCTTTTTAATAATACTTATTAAAAACTATTATATAGTAATATAAGCTATAAAAGATTTTTTAATTAGTAAGTTTTATTAATTATTTTTTTATATATTTTTTATACTTTTTTATATAAGTTTATACTTAGTATTTTTTTAATTCTATATTAACCTTTTCTTTTTTTTTAAATTAATAGCTTATAATGAAAATTAAAATAAATTTAAATTATATATTATAGCCTAATATTTTAAAATACTTTATTTTATTAATATTTATTAAGCTTAATATTTATAGTATTATAGTATAAGTATATAATTAAAATAAATATTTTATAAATTTATAAAGCTTTTAAAAATATAACTACTAATTTTTTAATATATTTAAATAAATTTTAATTTTAGTTTAACTTTTATTTACTTTTTTATTTATATATTAATTTTTTAACTTATATTATTTAAAAAAAACTTTATATTTATAATTAACTTTAAACTATTACAAAAAAGTTTTAACATATATATAATAATTCTTATTAAACTAATTAATATATAAATATTATTTATATACTATTAAATTATATTATTTTTAGCTAAATTGGTTTTTTTACTTATAATATTTAATTTTAATTTTTTTATTACTTTATTAAAATATAACTTTTTAACTAACTAAACTTCTTTTTTTTTAAATATTTCTTTAAAATTAAATATATTATAAAGTTTAATAGCTTTATTTTTTATAATATTAAATTATTATTAAAATTAATTATTATTTTTTTAATATTAATGAATCATTATATTTATTTTTAGTTTATAATTAAATATTAAAATTAATAATATAATTTAAAATAAATTTTTTATAAATTTTTTGGTATACTTTATATATAGTAATACTATTATTACAATTAATTATTTTTAGTATTTTTATATTTAAAATATTATTAAAGTTAAATTTTAATTATATATTTTTTTAATAGTTAGTAAATATATTAAATAAGTACTTTTAGTAATACTTTAACTAATAATAATAATAAATTATAATATATAATAATATATTAATTTTATAATAGTTTTTTAAATAAGCTAACAAATAATAACTTATAATTAAATATAATTTTAGTAAATATAGCTTATATTTGCATATTTATATATTTAATAATAGTATACTTTTATTAATACTATTTATATTATAATTAAAAATTAAGCTTTATAATAAGATAAATAATTTTTTATCAAAATACTTTTTAAAAAAATTATTAGCTAAGTAATTATTAAATTTATAAATTTTATTATTTAACTTATAAATTTTAAAAATGTTATAATTAATAACAATTATATTACTAAATTTACTTATTATTTTTATTAACTTATTATTATACTTTATAATAAATTTTATTTATAAATCTAATATTATAATTTGCTATACTATTTTAAATTTGCTTAATTTTTTTTATTAATAAAATTCTATTATAAATTAATATTAGCAAGTATGTATTTTATTTTAATAAACTTATTATTATTTATAGTAATAGTAAATATTATTATTTTATTTACTATTTTTATAATTATATAATTAAAAATTATATAAAGCTTATTTATTTTTAAAAGTTTTATAGTATTATATTATAACACTATAATTTTAAACTTTTTTTTTAAAGTTTTATAAATTTATACTATAATATTATAAATACTAAGCTTAAAAATAATGCTTTATAAATATATATATAATAAAATATTTTAAAATATGTTACTTTAAAAAGTAGCTAATTGTTTATTTTTATACTAATAGCTTTTTTTTATTTCTATTTTTATTTTTTAAATATTTTTTATTAAGCTTTTTAAGTTTAACATATTTTAAAATTTGATAAAATTTATATACTCTTTTTTTAAGCTTAATTATACTAAAAAAATTATAATATTTTAACTAAAAAAAGCTAAGTTTAAATAGCTTTAATTTTAAAATATAATAAAGTAAAAAATAAATTCTACTGTTATAAAAAATAGTAGTAAAATAAAATCTAGATTTACTAATTAAACAATAAGTAAAAAATAATTTAAAAAGATAGTAAAGCTTAAAAAAGGATAAAAATATATAAAATTAAAAAAAAAGATAATAAATAAAAAATAACTAAAGGCTATTTTTAGTTTATTTTTATTTTAACTTACTTTTTAGCTAATTTAAACCCTTTAGAAAAAATAAAAGTAAGGTAAAAAACTTATAGGTAAATGCTATTAAGGTTGAAGTTAGAAAAGTAAAAATTAATAATAATATTGATTTTAAATTAGGATCTAACAACTTCTAAATGTAATCTTCATTCAGTCTGTTGAAAACTTTAAATAATTTAATTATATATTAATTAATTTAAACAATATTTTAATCAAAATTTTGAAATGGATGATAATAACATTAAAGCTAATTGTTTTATGCTAGGCAGCAATTTAGTTTAACAATAGTGGAAATCAAAAAGCTAAATACTTAATAATTAGTATGATGAACCTTTTTAATTTAAATAAGGTATCAAATTTTTTAAAAGTTTAGTTTGGAAATAAATAAAAGCTCTAGCTTATATATGATAAAACGGAGGTTGTATAGAAAAATTGATTAATTCAAAATAAATAATGATTTAAACTTATTAATCCTTAAGTAAAAAACATAAAAACAACCCTTTTTTATACTCCTGTTGAAGGAGTTTTGAAGAACTTTTATTATTTTAAAAGCAAGTTAGGAAATATAAATAAGTAATCAGATCAAAATAAAACTGTTGAAATTAAATATGAACACAAGCTGTTGGAACAGGACGCTTAAGCCTGTCCACGGAAGGACTTGGCAACAGCGGTCATGTTACGTAGAGCAGCTTCAACTTCGGGCCATCCACGGGTCTTAAGACCACAGTCAGGGTTAACCCAGAGAAGACCTTCAGGTAAGTACTTGAGCATAGCAGCTACACGTTCCTTCATCTCTTCGATGGAGGGTACACGAGGAGAGTGGATATCGTATAAACCAGGTCCGATTTCGTTGGTGTAACTGTGCTTCTCGAAGGCGTTGAGGAGCTTCAAGTCTGATTTGGAGTTTTCAATGGTGATGACATCAGCATCCATACGTTTGATGGAGGGGAAGATATCGTTGAAGTCGGAGTAGCACATGTGGGTATGGATCTGAGTTACGTCTTCGACACCAGTAGAGGACAACAAGAATGAATCAACAGCCCACTGGAGGTAGGCGTCCCAGTCGGAACGACGTAAAGGTAAACCTTCACGGATAGCGGGTTCGTCGATCTGGATACAAGGAATACCGGCAGCTTCCAAATCCTTGACTTCGTCACGGATAGCGAAAGCAAGCTGGTTGGCGGTATCCTTACGAGGCTGGTCATCACGTACGAAAGACCACTGCAAACAGGTGATAGGACCGGTCAACATACCCTTCATAGGCTTCTTAGTCAAGGACTGAGCGTACTGGGACCAGTATACGGTGATAGGGCGAGAGCGGGAGACATCACCGAAGATGACAGGAGGCTTAACGCAACGGGAACCATAGGACTGGACCCAGCCATTCTGGGTGAAAACGTGACCTTCGAAATTCTCACCGAAGAATTCAACCATATCGTTACGTTCGAATTCACCGTGTACTAACACGTCGATCTCAGCATCTTCCTGGAAAGCGACACATTTCTGAACTTCCTGTTTAACGAACTCATCGTACTGTTCAGCGGTCCATTCACCCTTCTTTACTTTGGAACGGGCAAGACGGACTTCCTTAGTCTGAGGGAAGGAACCGACAGTGGTGGTAGGGAACTTGGGAAGCTGTAACTTAGCCTGCTGTTTGGACTGACGTTCAGTGAAGACTGACTTACGCTTAAGATGTTCAGAAGAGATGGACTGGAGACGGTCCTTTACATCCTGACGGTGGATACGGGTGGAAGTAGCACGGGACTGTAAAGACTTGGCGTTGGCATCTAATTCAGATTTAACGGATTCAACACCGTTGTTGACAGCTTTAGCGATAACGGAAAGCTCGGATACCTTCTGTACGGAGAAGGATAACCAGTCAAGGATTTCAGCATCCATTTTGGTTTCAGCTTCGATAGAGTGAGGGGTGTGGAGTAAGGAGGAAGAAGGAGCGACGTAAACACGGTCTGATCCTAAGACGGCAACAGCCTTGTTAACAACTTCGATGGCATTAGCTAAGTTAGCCTTCCAGATGTTACGACCGTTGATGACACCTAAGGATAAGCTCTGGTGAGCAGGGATAGCCTGAAGAGCAGATTCTAATTGTTCGGGAGCACGGATTAAATCTAAGTGGATACCATGGATGGGGAGCTGGGTAAGGAAGGATAAGTTGGATTCAACACGACCGAAGTAGGTGGCAACTAAGATTTTGATGTCGAATTTGGCTAAGGCTTCGTAAGCCTGTTTGTAAGCTTGAGCTAAGGAAGCATCCTGGTCCAAAACTAAGGTTGGTTCATCGAGCTGGACGTGTTTGACACCAGCTTCAGACAACTTCTGGAAGAGTTGTTCGTAAGCAGGGATAAGCTTGGGTAAAAGGGTGATGGGGGAGACGTTGTGACCTTTGTGAGCCTTACCTAACTGTAAGAAAGCAATAGGACCTAAGATAACGGGGCGAGTTTCGATACCTAATTCTTTAGCTTCCAAGTACTCATCAACGGGCTTGGTGTTGTTAAGCTTGAATTCCTGGTTTTCTTTGAATTCAGGAACGATGTAGTGGTAGTTGGTATCGAACCATTTCTTCATTTCTTGAGCGGGTACATCAACAGCAGCTACTGATTCAGTAGCTTTGCGCTGTAAACCACGACCCATGGCGAAGAATGACTCTAAACCGGGGGCTAAATGGGTGTACTTATCGGGGATAACACCGAAAGTGTGGGCGGCATCTAAAACATGGTCGTAGAAGGAGAAGTCGTTGGAGGGAATGAAATCTAAACCAGCTTCTTTCTGAATTTTCCAGTGGGCAGCACGTAAGGTCTTAGCTACCTGTTGGAGTTCCTGTTCACTTGTTTTACCAGCCCAGTAAGCTTCTACAGCCTTCTTGAGTTCACGGTTAGCACCCATACGAGGGAAACCTAAGTTAGTTGAGAATACCATTTTCTATTGTTATGTTTTAGTATATTGGTAGTTAGTTGACGTTTACCTTGAGTATTTAGTTGGAAGTTGAGAAAGTAAACTTAGATATCGTGTTGTCTTTTAACTTTTATACCACTCCACCTGCTACCGTTTCCTTTAAAAGTAGTAATGTTTCATATTTTTATTGATGATGTTGGCAATTTGAAATAGATTACTCATAATGGCTATTAGGAACTAATTATATCCAGCTACAATCTACCCTCGTGGTATCATCCTTACAAGTATGGTGAAATTTAAAAAATAAGTGAGACGTCCTTTTTGATTTTATCGCCATATCTATCAAATTTATTTTTGTTGGGAACTAATAGAAAAAAATTACTTTACATTATTGGTTAATTTTAACCGTAAACTCTCCGAAATATTTCCTTTAAATACTATTTTATCGAATCGACAATTTTATTTTAAAAACACGTATTGCACTTAACCAATCGCAAAACGGGTGGCTAAGGACACGTCAGCTGATATGCATCTTTCGATAACGAAGTGTAGTTACAGAAGTGATTCAGAGCTCTATCCGCTCAAGACTGAGGAATATGTTAAGAATTTTAAATCTTTATATCAAATAAAAAACAAATATTTCCCGCATGTACTTGTTTATCAAAAATACATATTCGTCTTCACATTGGATCTCTAAACTATCTCAATAATAGCAAGTACAGGTAGCTACAAAATGTTACCAGTTTAAGCAATATGTCTATTAATAATATTCCAAACAACCAACCTTAATTTTTAGCTGCCCAACTTCAACTAATCTGCTACAGAATAAAATAAAGGTGTATGCACTGTTGAAAAACCTTTGATTTTAATGTCTGATATTTTCCAACTCTACCTGTTAACTTTATATACTACTAATTAATTTATAAATTTTATAAATCAACAAACAACTATCCAGTTGGTTTAGTTTCAGTTCAACTCCATGTTGAATCCTTCTGTGGTTGTCTTCTCTATTTGTTTACATTTTTCTTTAGTTTATTACATTATTTTATAGCTATTTTTATATACTCTTCTCTACCACTTTTTAAACTAGTAGTTTAGTAGATTTATTACTGTAAATATGTTCTTTCTTCTCTAGCACTATTTATTTTTAATTATCAATTTAGCTTTACTAATTTTAAAAAAATAAGTTTTTTTAGCTTTTAAAATTTACTAAAAAAATTAGATATTAAAAGTAATAGTATTACTTTTTTTAATAACTTTTAAATAACTAACATAGTAATAAATAAGTTTTTAATATATTTAGTTTATTTACATTAATAACTTAAATGTTTAAATATATAACTACTTTTTTTATATTTTATAAAATATAAAGTTTAGATACTATAATAGCCTTATAGTATTTATAAGTTTATTACTTGCTATTTTTTATTATACTAGAAATAAATACTATAAAATAATAATAGTTATATAACTTGAAATATTAAATTTTAGTATTTTAAGTATTTATTTATATTAAATGCTTAAATTATTAAATCATTTTTATTAAGTTTTTTATATAAATAAAAATAATAGTTTATTTTTATTTTTATTTTTATTTTTATTTTTTTAAATATAATAACTATAATAGTTATAATAATATTAGAATACTTTTTAAAGTATATTTTATTTAAATATTTTAGCTAATTAATTATTTTTTAAATATATAGCTTATATAATATTTAGTTATTATTAAAAATTTACTTATTTAAAAAACTTAGCTAAAAAAATTATAAAAATTATAAAAATTATAAAAATTATAAAGTAATATATTAATTTTAAAAGCTTTTTTTTAATTATTTAATTTGCTAATTTTTATTATTTTTAATTTATTTTAGATGAAAATTTTGAAAATAATAAAATTATTATTATTTTTATATCAAAAAAATTAATAATTTTTGTAATATAAATAAATTTAAAAACCTTTGTTATTTAATTAAATTAAATTTTAACTTAAAGTAAATATTATTTACTATAAGCTATAATATTATTATAAAAGTTTAAAATTAGTTATAGTTTAAAAGCTAATAAATGCTAAAAATATATAAACTTTTTAAAAAATTATATATTATATTAAATATATAAAATAAGTATAAAATTACTAATTTTACTAAATATAAAGCCTTTTTTTCATAAAATAAGTTTAGAAAAAGAAATATAATAATAATAAAATAAATTTATATTTATGTTTAAAAAATAAAAAATAATTATTTTTAATAATTTATTAAACTAAATAAAAATAAACTTTTTTAAGCTAAAAACTAATAATATAAATTAAATAAAAACTAAAAATTTAAGTAATAACTAATTAAAAAAACTAAAATAAAATATATAAAAAAGAAAATATTAAATTAAATAAAATAAAATAAATTAAAATAAATTAAAATAATAAATAAAAAATTTATAAATTTAAATATATAAAAAATAAGCAAGTTAAATTAAATATAGTTAAAAAAAAATAAAAAAGCTTTAAACTAAAAAGTATATATTTCAACTAAGTAAAAAAAAATTATTTATAAATTTAAATAATTAAATAAATATTTAATATATTTTTAGATAATATTAGCTATAATTTTTAATTTTATTTAAGATTTTATTTAAACAAATAAATAATTTATAGTAATTTTATTATAAATTTAGATTTTGTTTTTAAATAAATTTTATATTACTATTAGTAGTTTTAATTTTTTTTTAGTTTTATAAATAACTAAAAATAAAATATAAAAAAGTTAAAATAATTTAAAAGTAATTAGCTAAATTTAAAAAAGATTAAATTATATATTTATATATTTATTTTTAAAAACTATCTATTTTATTTTATTTTAAGTAAGTATTGCTAAATATATATATATAAAGTAATATAAAAGAAAATAATTTTTTTTTTTAAAAAAAAGAAGAAAAATAATAAAAATAAAAGTAAAACTTAATAGAAAAAATAGATAAAAATAATTAAAAATAATAGTTTTATTAAAACTAAGCTGATAAAATTTTTTATTATATTAAATAAGTTAACCATTTAAAGTTTTTTTTATAATTAAGCTTTTAAAATTAATAAATAAATATTTTGCTTATTTATATATATTAAATAATAAATTTAAAAATGTTAAGTTTATATTGCTTTTATATTTAATATTAAAATAAAAAAAAATTAAATATAAATAATAATAATATAAATATAAAAATATTTAAAATTAATTTTTTTAGTAAAAGTTTATTATAAAAATAGTTTATAAGCTTATTTATATTATATAACTATTATAAATATATATTTTTAATAAAAAACAGTTAAATTAAGTAAATTTAATAAATTATTATTTATGTATATTAAAAAGTTTTAAATAAAACTAATAAAAAATCAATATTTAATTATTTTAATTTTATATATAATATTTTACTATATATATTTTAATTTAATATTTAATAAATAAAATAATATATTTAAGTAATTATATAGCTAAAATTAAATATTATTATTTTATACTATTTATAAAATTATAATTAAATTTAATATTTAACTAAATTTAATATTTTTTATATTTTAAGTATTTTAATGATTTAATAAAAATAGTAGATAAAATTATAATATATATATACAATTAGGATAATTAATATAGTAATAGCTTATAATTATTATACTAAGTAAAAAATATCTTTATTTTAATTATTAGTTACTTTATTTCTTATTTAATATCTAAATATTAACTGCTATAGCAGCTTTTAATAATGTTTTTTATAATAGTCTAATATTATATTTTTTTTAGTCTACTAACTAAAGAAATTTAAAAAATAAACTAATTAACTACTTATAAATATTAGATTTTACTATTTATAATATTATTATAAGTATTATAAAATAACTACTTAATAAATATTTTTAAATTGCTGCAGTATTCTAATATTATAAAAAATATAATCTTTTTAAAATTATAAATTTTTAAAATAGAATTAATAAAGTTAGAATTAACTTTTTATAATAAAATAAACTATAAAATTAAACTATCTACTAAAAATATTATCAGTTAAAAGGATAAACTAACCTTTGAATGATTTAACTGTTAGAAATTTTTATTAGTTTAATAGCAAATTTTAAATATATAAAAGTTATAGAATATTGAAAATTTCATTAGCTATAACTTTATTTGGTTGTAAATTGCATTTCTTTCTTATTTACTAATATTAATTACTACAGTATTTTAATAATCTAGTAGTATATAACCAAATCATCATTTCTGTTATATAAGCACTTATTTTCTATTCAATATTATTGATAAAAATTAAAAACTATTGTGCTATTTTTAAATCAAGTTTAACTTAGAACTCTAATTTACAGGTGAGTTATTACATTTGTAGCTCGGAAATTATCACATTTGTGACACATTATTTTGCCGAGTGATTTCTTATTTTGCAGAGAAAGTTTGCTATTTTCTTTTTGCTTGAGAATTGGTTTATCAAAGGTGTAATTCATTTTTTTGTAATCTATAATAATTTCTCATTTTTTCTACAATTTAGCTGTTTTTTGAATTTGTCTAACTGCTTATTTTTTTTAAAAATTCTCGCTATTAAAGATGCTGATTACAGAAATTAAGAAAAAAATATTTATAGTATGCTTAATATTTGAAATTATTAAAAATGTTGAAATGAATTAAAATTAAAATTTTATTAACCCTGATTGCATCAATTTTCGGTTTATAGGAGTTAGTTACATAAAATCAGTATTCTGCAAATCAATATCTAATAATGGAAGTTTAAAATAAAAAATAGCCATATTAGAGTTCTGTTGGACAAAGCTTTTCTTTTGTTTTAAAAAATAGTTTGAAATTTTTTTAATTTTAAAGAGAAAGGAAACAAAACTTAATGTTAATAAATAGAGTGCATAGTGATGTGGATATGGAAGTGTTGAATCCCGATTTAGCTCCAGGATTTACACGTAATTTGGATAGTATAACAGTAGTACCTTTAGGAGCTGGTCAAGATGTAGGGAAATCATGTATTCTATTAAAACTTGGGGATAAAAGAGTAATGTTAGATTGCGGTTTACACTGTGCTTTTAATGATCACCGTCGGTTTCCCGATTTTACATATATAGATCGTAATTTAGAAGACCTTACTCAAAAAATAGATCTAGTGGTCATTACTCATTTTCACTTAGATCATTGTGGCGCATTACCCGATTTTACTGAAAGAAAAGGGTATCGTGGACCTATAGTAATGACACATCCAACCAAAGCAATTTGCCCCCTCCTTCTAAAAGATAATCAAAGAGTTCAATCTAGGCGGAATACAGATGGGAATAATATTGATGAGTTTTATACTGAAGAAGATATCGATGCGTGTATGTCTAGAGTCACCACAATCGATCTTCATCAAACTCTGATTATCAATGATGTTGAGATCAAATGTTATTACGCTGGTCACGTATTGGGAGCAGCTATGTTCTCCATAAAGTATAGGGGAACATCAACTGTATACACTGGGGACTACAACATGACACCAGACAGTCATCTTGGCGCTGCTTCTATCGAACGGTTAGAGCCCGACTTACTTATTACTGAAAGCACCTATGCAACTATGGTCCGTGACAGTAAACGTAAAAGAGAACGTAATTTTCTTAAAAATGTTCACGATACTATAATGGGAGGTGGTAAGGTACTTGTACCTGTTTTTGCACTAGGTCGAGCTCAAGAACTTTTCATTTTGATTGAAACTTACTGGGAGCGCATGAAATTCAAACGTATTCCCATTTATTTTTCTGCTGGCATAGCCATGAAAGCTAACGAATACTACTCTCTTTTTGTAAACTGGACTAACTCTAAGATTAAGGATGCTAAATCGGATGACAACCCGTTCAAATTCAAGTTTATCAAGAGTTGGAATCGAGAGTACTTAAAGGACCCTAGCCCTATGGTTATATTTTCGACCCCAGCTATGTTCAACGCAGGTACCTCTTTGGATGTTTTTAGGCATATCTGTGACGATCCACGCTCCATGGTTATCATGCCAGGTTATTGTGAACCCAACACGGTGGGAGCTCGTGTAATAGCTGGTGAGACTCCGATAAAGATAAACGGAGTTAGCTATGAGGTCAATTGTAAGGTCCGTATGCTTTCGTTCTCTGCTCATGCTGACGCCAAAGGTATCCAACAGATGGTTGACCATTTAGGACCAAAAAATGTCATTCTAGTGCATGGCGAACCGATGAAAATGAACCATTTACAAAAGCGAATAAACGAGAAGGGTATCCCCTGTTACTATCCTGCCAACTTGGAGAAGATTGAGTTAGCAGTTAACCCAAACCCTCAGCTCCTGATCCCCACCGATTTTACTAATCGGTCTTACGAATACCACCTGAGTTCTCTTACACTACCCAAAGGGGAATCACAAGGACCTATAACTAACGTCAAAATCCAAGGGTACATCGCCATTTATCTGGATGGGTCTATCAAAATGGTGTCCGAGGGGGATTTGTTTACTAATCCTACTGTTATCCCTCACTTGCGACGCCCAACCCTATACCAAATGAAAGTACCGGTACACCTGGAGCTAATACGGAGCAAGCATCCAAAAGATACTCGGGATGCCTTGCAGATAGTCATGTGTAAAATAGTTGATAGCATGGCTAACAGCTTCGACAATCACGGACACAAACTTGTGGAAGTTACAGGTGATGTGGAAGGTGTCCAGTACGGTACCGTTCTCGTTAGTAAAAAACCTACTCAACTTGAACAAACTATGTCAACCAACGGCGTCCACAACTCTTCCCCTGCTGAAACTGGCTCTGAGGACTCTCTCTGGATCACCTACCAGTATCCTGACCAAAACTTAATGGCTAAAGTTCTCAGCATAGTCAATTCTTGCATCTTTCCAAATTAAGTAGTATTTTTAAATCCTTTTTGTCTATACTTTTTTATCATACTCCTAATGTTATTCCAAGCTTCTATCACATTTAAAGTTTGTAACTTGTGATGTATTTCATATTATATTATGAGACTATCTATATTTTGTCAAAATAACTTTGTAAATCATGTAATGCTACAAGTATAAGCTTTAAATATGATCAAGTGGCTTTATTAAGGTGACCTTAATTAATAGCATTTACAAAATTGTAGGGTTAATATTATATTTTTAAAAGCCTAAACTTTAAAACCCAATAAAAATTTCAAAAGCTTATTATAAAGTTTCTAAAAAATTTATAAATTTTTATAGAAATTACATTTATAATAAATCAATATAATTTAAATAGAAATAGAATGTATTTAATTTAATGTAGATATAAATAAGTCTATTTTAAGTTTTATTAATTTTAATATATTTTAGCTTAGAAAATAAAATTATAATAAAGATATAATATTTTAAGAAAAGTATTAGCCTAAAAAATATATCTGTATATTATAGCAAAAAAATAGCTATAAATTAAAATAATATTAAAAAATATTATATAAAAAGGTATAAAAGTAATAATAACCAATTTAAAAAGGATTTTTAAAATATAATAAAAAAACTTAAATAAAGTTATATATTAAGTTAAAGCTAATAGTAATAGTTAAAGGTAAAAATATATATAATAGTAATAATAAAAATTATATAGCATATATATTTATAATTAATTTGCTAACAATTTTATTAAAAAGCTAAAAAATAAGTAATTTATAATAGTAAATATAAATTAAATTAGATTAAAATCATAAGTTTAGCATTATAGTTATTTTTAATATTTATATATATAATTTACTTTAACTAATTTTTAACTTTACTTTTTAAAATTTTATATTTATTTATATTTATATTTATATTAATTTTTTTATACTTATGAATCTTTTTTTATAAAGACTAATACTTTATTTTTTATTAAAATATTTTATTTAAAAATGTATATATAATTTTTTAATATTACTTAGGTACTTTATTTTATCTATATATTTTTTAACTTTTAATTTACTATTAAATATTATATTTTTACTTATTATAATAATTATATATTATAGTATAACTATTTAACTAAAAATTACTAAAAATAAAAATTTAGAAAATATTAGATACTAAAATTAAAAAGTATAACTATAGTTATAACTTTATTATTTATTTTATTAATTTAAATTTTAAATTACCTTTACTACTTTAAATATTATTTTTAATTTTTTAAAGATAATAAATTAACTAACTTTTAAAGAACTGCTAATAGTATATTAATTATAATATAAGAATTATAAATAATAGCAACTCTTTTAGAAATTCTAATTTTATTATATTATTTATATTTTTAATATTTTTTATTAATATAATTTAGCTTAAATGTGGATTTTTATTATTAAAAATACTATTATTAAAATTACTTAATTTATTATTATTATTTTACTTAAATTTAAAAAACTTTTTATAAATATATAATTAATTTAAAAAAAAGCTTTTAGCTTAAAAAAGCCTTATAAATTCTATTTATTAAATAGAGTTTTTATTAATGAAATTGAAATTTAAATAATTAATAATTAGTATTTTATTTTATTACCTATATTTTATACTTATTTTAAACTAATATTAATATTAAAGCTTTTTATACTTGCTTAAATTAATCTAAATCTAGCTATAAAATAATATAATTACTAGCATTTTTTATAATTTTAAATTACTAGTAATTACTTTAATACTACCTTTATATTTTTTTATAGCTTTTAACTAAATTTTATAAATTTTAGTTTTAAAAGTAATACTTATTAAATTTAATAAGTTTAAAAAATTAGTAAAAACTTATAAATAAAACTAATTACTTTTTTATGTTTTTGCATTACTAATTTTTCTAGTTTAGGTTTTTAGACTATATATATTTTTTCTTTTATATTAATTAAATAAAAAAAAGTAGATAATGCTAGGTATTATAAAAAAAATTAGTATAAAGATTTTTTAAATAAAAATAAAATAAAAAAAATATTTTTAAAATTATTTTCTATTAATATATATATATATACTAAAAAGTAAAGTATCTATTTTAATACAACTATATTGATTTATTTAAAAATAGTTATATTTATACTTTACATTTTTTGAAAAAAAAAGCCTTTATAGTCTTTTTAAGTACATTTAATTAATAAAAATTTAAGTATTAATATTTTTAAAGTATCTTCCAACTTTCCTCTTTTTACTTTCTTTTACTAAAGCTTATATTTTGGGTTATATATAATTAATAGCATTTTTAATTCTACTAAACTTTTTGATAAGCTTAACTATAATATGTATATTTTAAATCTAGTTTAACATTTGATTTTTTCATACTTTTCTTCTCTTACACTTTAAACTGTACTACTTTCTCTATTATAAAAAGTTTATAATTCAAGCTTTATTTTATTAAGCTCTTTAAGTCAATCATTCTCTTTCAAACTTCTTTTGTAGTCCTTTCTGCAATATAGTTCATTTAATACTATATTATTTATTGCCTACCCTTCATTTTAATTGTAAGACTTCTTTACTGTAACTATAGTAATAGTAATAACAATAAAATAAATACTTGGATTTAGCAGATTTCAATGATCTAAAAAAGTACATTATAAAAACTGATATGTTTCAAGCAGAGATTAAATAAAATGCCTAATAAGGAGGAATAAAAACGTATATTTAAAAATTATTATCTATGCGCTAACTGGGAATCGAACCCAGGCCACTTCTTTGGAAGAGAAGTATTCTACCTCTATACTATTAGCGCCGAGAGATATAAATTATTATTATTTACATATATAAATAAGTTTTACAAAATTAGAATAATCGGAATATACCTGAGTTTTTATTGTTTAAACTTTATTTTATACTCAAAAATAAAAGTAGCTTTCTGATATTTTATTAAATAGCTATAATTTATATCGATATTAAACTATTCCCGTTTCTTAATATCCTGCTGCACTTGGTAATTTCCAACTCTTCTTGGTCAATTTAGAGCTGCTGAGTTATCTTTTAACATTTATTATATTAATATGTATATGTGAGCATATTAAATAAATGGTTGAGAAATTTAAAAGTATATAGACATATTTTTTATTTAAGTTTATATTGCTCATTTAATTATTTGCTATTAAAATATAAATTCAATTTTTGCAAGTAATGAAGCACATCGACATCAAAATCTTACTTATCAATTCTATATATACGAATTCCAAACAATGATTAAACTTAGCTATTTCGTTTCGAAGTTCTTGGCCAGGATGCTAAAAAAATTCAACGATCCAAAAACTTTTCAAAATTAAAATAAACCTATAAAAGTAACAGTGGTAGATGCTAAAATAAAAACCACCAGTAAACTGGATATTCCATATATAGGCCACACTAAAAAATTGACTAAAGTATAGTTGATTAATAGCAGAACGGTTGCTAAATTGATAATCTTCTTACTAAACTCATCCTGTTTCCATCTCTCTACGTTTAACATCTTGAAGTTCGTAAGATATTGAGGTAGAACTAAGCTGTAAATGAATAATAGTAGTAGAGAAATTGAGGCTAATATAAATAGTAAAAAGAAATGACTATATTAATACAAAATTAAGGTTAGTAATCTTTTAGAAAATGAAGGTATTACCTGGATATAATTAGGTGTCTGTTAGTAGTATTAAAATAAAGGTTTTCAGGTATGCCTAGTAAGTAACATAGTACGAGCAGAAAGCTTAAAGTTAATATCCGATTGAATTTCTTTTTTAGATAACGTTGGATTGTACGTAACATTTATCTATTGTATTCCTAATATCGGCTTGTAAAAATTGATATATTTGAAGAAAAGTATTGATAGATTTTTGGTGGAATTTAAGTTTCTAGTTTAGTTTCCCAAAACTTAGCATCCAAACAAGTACCAAATTAACGTAATAAAATAAAAACTCCAGTCAAAAAATCCAAAACTCCTTTAGTCGAGAATTAAAAGTATTAGAGAAATCCTAGAAAAAAAATCAATTTTACTTAAAAAGAAGGCATAAGAGAAGAAAAAGCAAGCTATGTTTGCAAGGCCACAACGTAAAAAGAGGGGAGGAGGCGGTGGTAGTAGTTACACATCATCAGTAGGAGATAACTCCTCGTTAGGGTATTCGGATATGGATATGATGAGTAACGATATAGAAGGATCACAAACTGGTCACCAAGGACAGCATCAACAGCTTTACGGAGATAATCTATCAGTAAGTCAATTTAGTACCGGTAATCAAGTACCCCGACTAGTACGTAGGGTACATTCTAACTCTTCACTACGCCCAAATTTAAACCCAATAACCCACAACAATCCTTTAAATAACTCAGCAACCAACAATTATGTAAGTAGACGTAGTATATCAGGGACTTACTCATCGAATTCGAACATCAATTTGGATAGTAAATCGAACGTAGGAAATTCGGAGATTAAATTTGACCCACCTAAATTTCCTAGTAACTATTCTCATATGAGAACTAATGTTACACCGAATGCATCTTTTTTGAACCCAAGTTCGGCGTTCGACGAGTTGTTACAAATTATCAATCGTAAACATTCTACACCTGCGTGTCTTACTTCTAGTCTGCATGAGTTGCGCTTACATGTTCTTAGGTTCGGACTACCGAACGAGGTAAAAATTTATGTTTTTATTTGTTGACTCTAAAATTCTGATCTAGGAACAACAACTCGACCTCCCAGTTTCCAACTCCATCCGGTCGAAAGTGTGGAAATCTTTGCTAGGAGTGTACTACGTATCTGCCGGGGAATACTTACAACTAGTAGCCAAAGGCCCATCCAAAATCTACGATAAAGTCAAAAACGATACTTTCCGTACCTTAGCAACCGATAAAAAGTTTTTAAACAGGGTACATGAATCGAAATTGGTTAGATTACTCAACGCCATAGTTTGGAAAACCCAGAGTCTGGAGTCCGAGGATAGTACTGGTATAGTTGGGGGTTCAGAATACGTACAGGGGATGAACGTCTTAGTTGCTCCTTTCCTTTTTGTTATGAACGAGGTCGACGCTTTCTACTCAGCGTTTACCTTGCTTAAAGTATATTGCCCAACATACGTCCAACCTACTTTAGTTGGTGTGCACTGTGGACTTAAAGTAACTTTGGTTGGTTTGGAGGTTTGAAATTAATATATATATATTTATTTAGTTGATGGATTGCTGTCTTGAAGTTTTAGATGCTGAACTCTTTTTTCACCTCAAGTCCAAAGGTCTCACTTCCGAACTCTATGCCTTCGCATGTAAGCTTTTTTTAAAAATTTACCAGGTCCAAGTTTAATTTTATGTTTTATTTGAATAGCTATATTAACGTTGTCGGCATGTACACCTCCTTTGGAAGAGCTATTGAAGATCTGGGATTTTCTGTTCGCCTTTGGAATCCATCTCAACGTCATTTGTACCGTAGCTCAACTTATGCTAATGCGTCAAAATCTTCTAACTTGCCCATCGTAATTCTTTGTGATCTACTTTAAAACTGAATTGTTTTGTTTTCTAGACCAGTGAAACTACTACGTACCTTCCCCGATCTCCAAGCTGCACCTATCATCCAACTTACCAGACATCTCATTAAACAGTTGCCCGCCAACCTCTATCAGGATCTGGTATCCCACCCCTTCGACCCTGCAGTCGCCGACTCCTACCTCTACGGCAACAAATCTAACCAGAGGTATAATCAAGGCCATAAATAGGGTTTTGAACCTTCTTTTTTGGAGCTAGAGGCAATTGTTTAACTAATAGCAGCATCTATAGTTTATTGAGGTGTTATATGTATATATAAATTTGGAGTTTATAATTTGAATTTTTTGATTAAGGTTTTGATATCTGCCTAAATTGGAAGATATGTAATTTTTTAAGATATGATGTGTTTTATATATATATAAAGCTTTAGAACTTTATAGTAAAATTAGAGTTGTGTACTATGTACATATTTAAATAAATCTAATTTATATATCATCCCAAAATTTTAAATAGTTTTACTATAACTTTATTTTAGTAAAAAAATGAAAAGTTAGATAAAATTTAAAAGTTAAGATCAATTGCTTTTAGCTTTATACTATAGTAGCAGTTTTGCATTTGTATAAATGTAAATCCACTTTTTGCTTACATCTTATAAAATAAGAGTAAACAAATAAAAAACATCAGAATTGATATAATAATTTTAATATAATAATTTGAATACTATACTGAAATTTAGTATTAATTAGATTTAAATTAAATTATTATTTTTTCAAATAAAATAAATAAAAAATAAAAAACTAAGATAATAAAATTTGAAATTTTAGTTAATTAATTATATATAATTTCTAACTTATTTTAAAAGGTAAGAAAAAGCTTATCTTATATTTTTTATATTAATAAGTAAAATATTTTAATAGCTTACTATATTAAAAAGAAAAATATAAAAAGTATATATATTTAGAATTTATATTTTATAAGTATTTTAAATATATAAAATAGCTAAAAAGTTTATTTAAAAAAACTTTCAATTTTTAATTTATATAATATGTACATAATTTATATTAATAGCTTAATATATTTAAAGCTAAATATAAATGTATTTAAAATTTTAAATACTTTAATATTTAAATTAATAAATAGTTTATTATAAAAAATCGGTATTATAACTTTAAAAGAATTTACTTATATTAAAAATTTTCTTAATTCTTAGTTTTTTTATTATAAACTAATATTACTTTATTAAAACTAAATAGCTAAAAGATATAAATTTAATAGCTAGTTAAAAGTTCTTTTAAAATAGATTTACTAATTTAGCTTTTATTATATAAAAATTAAATATACTTAATATAATATTATAAATTATTATTTATTTTTTTTATTATAAAAAATTATATTAAAATTATTTAATAGTTCTTTAAATAACTTTTTCTAAAACTTATAATAAAGTTATTTAAGTAAATTTAAAACTTTTAAATTAATATAAGTTATAATTTACTTTATAGTTAGTATTATTATTTAAATATTTAAACTAATTTTAATAAAAAGTAATATTTTTCTTTAAAAATTTAATAAGTTATTTTAATAAAATAAATATAATAAAATTAAATATTGATAATAAGATTAAAAATAATAAATAAGCAAAAATTAAAAAAAATTAAAAAAAAGTATTACTATAAAATAAAAATAAAATAAAATATATTAAAAACATATGTTTAAATAAAATTTTAAAATTTAAAAGTTATACTATATTTAAAAAAATAAGTATTATATAAAAATAATATTAAAAATAATATATTTTTATAAATAAAAGTATTATTATAAAAAAGTTTTAAATTTAACATTTTTAATTTATTATAAAATTATATTAAGCTAATTAAACTAAAAGTAAAATAGCTGCTAGCTAATAAATAAAAGTATATTAGTATTAAATAAGCTGTTTTATCTTTATATTTAATTTAAAAGTAAAAAAACTAATAATAGTAATAATATAATTTTTATAATTTTTATATAATAATATAACTTTTTACCTTTAAATTAAATATATATATATATTATAATTTAAATAATATTAGTTAAAATAAAGTAAAATAAAATAAAATATTAAAGTTTTAAACTATATAGCTATAATATTAATATATTTTTTTATTTAAATAAAATAAAAAATATAGTAAAAGTAATTTTAAATTAATATTTATTAAATTATAGTAAAACTTAATTATTTAAGCAATAATTAATAAAAGTAAAACTTAATTAATAAGAAAATACTATTAAATTTAATAGTATTTTTTTAATTATTTTAAATTAACTAGTTTTTAATAACTTTTTATTATAATTTTAGACATATTTTTAAAATTAAAATATTAATTTAAAATCTACTTTTAAGCTAATTTTTAGAAAATTAGTTAAGTTAAATACTTAAATATTTACTTTATATTAATAACATTTTAATAAGCTAATTATATTACTTATATTTATTATATAAAGTAAAATAATAAATTTTTTAAAATTTTTATTTTATAACTATTATATAAATAAATTATTTCTATTTATAATTATTTTTAAATAAATAACAAATCTTAATTATTGTATATATATTATTATTTTACTTTTAATTACCTTTTAATTTTTATTTTTTTTATTAACTAATATTTTTTAATAAGCTTTTAATTAATTATTTTACTTTATTTATTAACTTACTTATTTAGTTTTTATAGTAATTTACCTATATTTTTATTACTATTTATTTTTAATATTATTTAATATTATTATTTTATCTATTATATTTCTTTTTAGTATATATTGCTTATTATTTTTACTAGCTTAGTTAATATCTATTTTACTTTAGCTATAACTATTACTAAAACTAAAAAAACTAAAAAGCTTTTTTATAAAAGTATTATTTAATAATATAATAAATTATATAACTTATAATATTTTAATAATAAAATAAATAAGTTTTTTTCTAAAATTATATAATAAATAATAAATATTTATAATATAAAATAATAGCTATTTATTATAAAAAAAGTGAAAAAATTATTTAAATTTTATTTAACTACTATAGTATTTTAACTTAATAAATTTATAATTTTTATTATAAAAAATATAAGTAGTAAGTTTATATAATAATATATTTAATATAAAGTTTATAAAATTTAATATTGTATAATTATAAATAACAAGCTAAAATCTCTAATTTTAATTTTTAAACTATTTTAATCAAATTATTTTTTTTTTAAATTTTTATTATTTAAAATTATTAATTAAAATATTTAATAAACTTTATTTAAAACTTAAAAAATATATACTCAATATATAATTTTATATATATATACTTATTTAAATATAATTAGTAAATATTTGTAGTAATAATTCTTATTTAAATTCTATATAAAAATTATTTATTTTATTTAGCAATGTTTTTTTATTTATATAAATATTAATAGCTATTTAAAAGTGCTATAAAATAATTTAATTATAAGTTTTTTAAAATATAAAATATAAAAATAGTTTATTATCTATTTTTATCTATTATTTTAAAATTTTATAGTTTATCCACTATAAAATTATATATAGATAAAGCTATATATTTTTGTTTAAAATTTTGCTACATTTGGTTTTAATTAAAATAACTTAATAAGTATATAGTCTGAATCTGTTACTTTTTAGTTTACTATTAGAAAACCTAAAAAAAGCCCATTTAATTTACTTAAATATTTATAAAAAAATTAAGATAACTGGTTCCAATTTTAGCCTTGTATCTATATAGTTAACAAAACATTATTAGTTTAGTAAATTTCAACTAATTTAAAAAATAATAATATTAACACTAAGTAATAGTTGAATTAGAATTTAAATTGTAATGAAAGAAGTGATTTATCTGATCTAATTAAGAAATGAAGTATAAGGGCTGGAGCGGACCTAGGTGATGATGTAGGTATAGATATTCAAATACTGCTGAAGGACCAAGTTGCAACTACGTAATGATACAAGGAGTATAAAAAAGTGAGATATTGTGGATTAACATAGATGGAAAAAGAATAAATAAAATCACGTCATAGAAAATTTTAGTCTCAAACTGTTCTAAATACTCGAAACCACATTATATTTTTAATATTTCTATAAAATGACAATAATTAAAGCATACGATCATTTAGTGGCGAATCTCGCTCCTTCATTAGCACCGGAACTAGTACTTTGATGATATGTAAATAGCTAACATCCAAAAGAACTTTAGGGAGCTATCTTTGTTATTAATTAAATGTCAAGTAGAATTCGAGGACTTAGATTCGAACTTGGTATCTTATATTTCTATTTTGCTTGCTAAATAGATTTTAGGAAAACAAATATAATGCATATAAAGCTTTAAACTACGAAGATATCAAAAAAGAAGCATCCGATTTTGTAACGAAAAACTCCCTACAAGATGATGTAATCCATTGCTAAGATTTTTTTAACTCATTTTTTTAGTCAGCCTATATTTTAGATGGTCAAGATAATGAGAATGCGATAGATTTGTCGGATAGTAATCTAAGGGATAGAAATGTAGCAGCTACTCAAGCAAAGTACCTTTCTTATATATTTAGTACTAATTAAAAAAGACTGTTATATACGCTATTCATATACAGTTCTAAACGAAATAAACCTAAACTGCCCGAATCCATGAAAATTTTAAATCAACTAAGGCTGGAATGTATGCTACCTGGATTTAAATTTGATAACATCGAGTGTCTTGTATTTATTGATTTCTTGGTAGAAAATATGAAAAATCCCAACCAATTACCAGTAATTTTTGGTTCATATTAGTGTTTAATAATATTGTAGGAAGTAATCAAATTCATAATTTTTTTAGAGCTCGACCCTGGGACAGTTATTCAATTACTTGCAACTCATTGCCCTTCTTCTGATAGAGTAATATTAATTTTACTTAGTGTATTAATTGTATTAGTTCATTGAAAATTTTTATAAGCTTTATGAAGATATGTCCGAACTAAAAAAAGAATATATAGTGTACTTTTAAATTGTTTATTATCAAACTAATAACATTAGATCTGTACTTTATAAAGCAAAAGAGTGCTTTCCCGAGCACATTATTAAAATGCTAAGCTTTTCACTTGAATATCGCTTATGCGTTAACTTTTTCTTTGAATATAATGCGTCCGATATTGTTCTCGATATTCCATACAAGGTAGTGCTTTAGCAGCGAATCTTGTTAACAATTCAAGTTTAATTACCTTTTGTGTTTATTAAATGCAAATCAAGGGCAGCTAATTGATGATGATACAGACATTATATTTAAAATAGAAACTGTAACGGACGATATTGAGATCCCTAATTTAGTTTGGTTGAGAGACTTGCTTGGAGCTTTCCGAACAAACCAAATTTCAGATTATTTTACGAGCCTTGTCAATGAGTTTTTAAAAATGACAGTAAAGCTGAATCTGTATTATCATCTAATAAGCTTTTTAGAATATAACTTTCCAAATGTTTTCCGATTTACTTAAAATCTTAATTGTATACCGGCTAATTTACAACTTTTCGATTGAAGAAATTATCGAAAAGGAGCTGTTTAAAGAATTAAAACGTATGGTGGTGCTTTCCAAAGCCATTCCAAGGTACTGTGGACAAAGTATAGTAAATTAATAATATTTTAGCTTCTTAGAAATGTCTTACGTGTTCGTCGCATTCTTTGGGCTACCCAAAATGTCAGAATATGAAGTAATATTAAGTTTTATTAAACCTATGGTTTCTCACCTTCAACTACTAGAATGAAGCCGAAAAAGTATTCCAAGTGTTTTACTTGAAAAATTTTGAGACATCCTTACACATCATTACGTCGCTTAGGAGCAACCAGAAAAATTTAATCAACGCCTTTTTCTCCAAAGTACTCTCCCTTGAAATTAAGCTATGTAACTTCGATTCTATTCCCTGAGTACTAATATCTTATAATTTTAACTAGCACCAGTAGTTACCGACAAATTGAAAACTTTACTTGAAAAGGAGCAGTTTTGCAAAGAAAGTGATTTAGCTGGTTCTCTTAGTTCAACACAAATCAAGCCTGCCTTATTCGAAGTAAATATTTTCATGTTAATATATTGATTTTATGGCTAGCCTAATCCGGCAGAAGCACTTTCTCCGTGCAGAAAAGCTGACCATATTTTAGCTGTAAGTATAAGCTATCTTAAAGCTGATAAATTCGCACTTCCCAGAGTTGACTTTAGTAAGTGGTGCTATAACTTACTCAAAATATTTGAGTCTTCACCCATCCATCCGTGGGTACCTGTTCTCATTAAAACATATATCAACAGGTATTTTTTAATTTTCTTAAAATTTGTTAACTCGTAAAGTTAGTATTTTCGAATTGGACAACGTGAAAAGAGAAAAGGGATTTCCGGGGTGCTATATTGAAAATGGTCTATATCTTAACAACCCAAATCTTAAGTCGAATAATATATCAGGTCATACTATTTTAATGCTATATTACGCTTTACTTTACCATAGTGCTATTAGAAGCATTGTACCCCCAAGCAACGAGTTCTACTTGAACGAATTATCTCCTTGTAAGCAAAATTTGCAGCAATTTAGTTCTAATCGGTTAATTTAGTAATAGGTAATATCGATGACTATTTGGAGAGGTTGAACGTCCAGTTGTTTGTACTAGCTATAGACAGGCTTCTCAAGGACCCTTCTTTATCTGAATTTAAAGCCGAATTGATGTATTTAATTACCGAGCGATATATCGAGAGAAACAATTTTACAAGTCAAAACTTCGCTAATTTACAAATAAGGGACATATTTAGGCAGCAAATTTTCTAATAATAAAAATGTAGCCCGGTGGATCGATGTTTCAGCTTATATTCCCTCCAAGATAGCTTAGCACAGACTGATGGAACTTCTGTAGTTAGCAGCTATTTCCCCCTTTTAGTAGGCTTGGCTTTCAAACGTGCACCTGAAGATGTTACCCCATTGCTACACGCATTCAACTACCTTTTATCCTTGCCACTCGAAGAGCTTAGCCCTCACTGTAATCAAATTATCGATTTGGGCTGTAAATACCTTTTAAATCACAGGTAAAGTTCGAGCTAGGCATTTTCTAACCTTTTCAGTGCTCCTCGTAGAATTACCGACCGATTCACGCTTCTATGGCATAAATTTAATGCATTTATCCCAACCCAAACTTGGCCAGCTACTCTTAATGGTTTGAAACGCCTCGATACAAATAAATTTGGACCACAACTAAGGTAGCTAACTCAAACCATATATTATTAAATTAGTTTTTTAATAGGGACTATAACTACTCACAAATCCTTAAAGAATCTTTCAGTATGGTGCAGGTCCATCATAACGTGTTCCGCCACCCCGAGTTAATTGGAATATATTTAACCCTCTTGAATTCGGCGCTACCAACCGGTAGCGCTCATAGGCACCGTAATTTTGACTTACGCAGTCCTGAACAAAAAGTAATCATCACCAGCTATAAATACAGCTAACACATTAATTAGCTAGCTTTCAACTACGCTCATCTGATGAATATGGAGCTGATGAATCGAAGTATATTCCCCCAGCTTTTACTTGAACATCACCAGGATAACTTTTCCTCTCATGACTCTGGTAACAAATCAACTTTAACAAATGCTTAGCCTTTGTATTAGATTGGTTCGAAGTTTCTCGCCCTGATCAAATTCAGACTCTGGTGGCCGATTATATCGATGGGGTAGCCCTAAGGGATATTTATACTCTAGGCATACTTTTTCGACAAACTTTTAACCCCTCTTTAATACCTTTTATTGTCGAAAAGGTCAGGTCAACAGGTAAGCTATTAAGGCTACGCAAATTTTAATTGTAACTTAGTTTTTATTATTGATGGTTTGGACGACCTCTTTAAAAACCGTGGTCCTCTGGATATTGGCAAACAGTGGTTTGACTTAAAATTTACCAGCTCAGTAGTTGAGAAATATCCCAACCAGACGGCGTAAGTTAATATATACCTTACAATATTAAATTGTCATTTCAGTTTAGCTAAGATTTATAAACTGGCATTCCCGCTCGTAAAAAGTATATTGGAATGTCTCTCTTCAGTAGCTCCAGATATGAATTACCCTTCCCTGCTACCTATCGAACACCTCCCCGATTGGACCATCAAAGAAATCGCTAAGCTGTACCCCACCGAAACTGCGGAATATCTCCACTCCATCGCCAACCAACTTGATACCAAAGAACTCGCCGATTTGCTAACTAGCTTTGCTAAGCTTAACGAAGACTTTAGAGTGGACTGTACTTCCTTCCTAAGAGGTACTATTTAAATTTATATCGGATCTAACTTTCTATTTTCAAAAGGATTGGAATGGAAAACTGATAAGAATTTAAGAACGAAACTTTTAAATGCTTTGGATATACGAAATTGAATTAAAAAAATCATTTATCTCAGAATAAATGCAATAGTTACAATTGTTTCCATTGCTTAGTAACTATTTTTGTTTTAACTTCTAAATAAGAGCCTTTAATAAAGGAGAGTTGATTTTTGAGGATTTCTGAAGCCTTAGATAATAGGTATTTATAAATTATTAATTATTAATTTTAAGCATTTTTGCAAATAATTAAGTGTTAGTTATGCTAACTTTACTTAGATTTTTTAATTTTCTCTATTAAATTTGATCCTTCAAGGATATTTCAAATAAAAAAGTACATTCATTTAGTTTACATACAAATTCAGAAGTCAAGGTATAATATCTGGGGCTAAAAGAATAAGTTGTACTGGAAATGTATATTAGTTATTATCTGCTTTAAAATATCCATAACTAAGCATTTTATTTAAATAATTTAAAGTTAGCTAAGTGCTACTTTAAATACTAAAACAGATTTGATAAAAATATTAATAATATAGTTTTGTTTTAAAACTTAAACAATTATATACATTGTATAATATAGCTAATTTATATCTATAATTGGTATAATACTATAGTTATAAATATACTTTAAAGTGAAGATCCAACTATAGTATAATGTAATTGATTCTAATAAAATTAATTAAATCTTCTACTTTAATAAAGTAGAAAATCTAAATTTAAGTTATAGATTCTAAGTTTAAACTACAAAAATTAAACTAAAAAACTATACAAGTATTTAAGCTTTGATTTATTTTACTGCATTAAGAGATTTTTAGCTTTTTTCTATTATTAATAATAATTTTTATTTTATTTTTTTTATACTTTTTGCTTTTTTTAGATTTTATAACTAGTATACTAGCTAACTATAGATTTTTATTAGTAGTAAAATATTTGAATATATAACTTTAGATTTTTTATAGTAGAGAAAAATATTAAATATAACTAGCTATTAACTCTAAACTAAAAAGTTTACCAAAATTATACTTTTTAGCTTTTATTATATTAAAAGCTGCTTAAAATATTTATATATATAATATTTTATTTTAAAAATAAATAGTTAGAAAATTTTGAATTTGAAAAAATATAGTATTAATTATAGTATTTAGATAAAATATTTTTTATAAAAAAGACTATAAATAATATTTTATAATCTTTTTCTTATAGTAGCTATTAAAATATAAATATATAGCTTAAAAATAAAGTTATATAAAGTTAATAATATATATATACTAAAATAAACACATTAGTTATATTAATTTAGTATAATAAAATAATGTTAGTTTTAGATTTTTTAGTTATTTTTAGAGTAAATTATTAATACTACTTTAAAATAATATAAAATTAAACTATATATATAACTTAAATATATTACTTTTAAATATTTAAAGCTTTTTTTATATAATTTATTTTAAAAAAAAGCATATAATACTATAATATATAATATTATAATATTTTTATTTTTTTAATTTATAGTAAAAAAGAAATTTAAATTTAAATAAATTTAGATAGTTTTTAAGCTAAGCAAAATACTAAAGCTTTACTTTAGTACTATAATATATTATTAAAATAATTTTAAAAAAGTAGTTAATATAAGCTAAAAGTATATTTTATAAATATATTAATTATTTAAATAGTATTATTTAAACTTATAAAGCTATATTATATAAGTTAATATAAATTTAATAAGTATAATATTTTAGCATTTTTACTATTAAAATATAAATATATATATTAGTTTAATTAAATTATAAATTTAAATATATAGTAAATTATAATTTATAATAGTTAAATAGCTTTAAAGTTAACTATTAAAGCTATATTTTAATAATATAAAAAATATTTAATATACTAAAAGTAAAGTTTTTAGCATATTAAAACTTATATTATATATATATTAAAGTTAATTTTAATATTAATTTTTTGTAGCTATATTGCAAAAATATATAAATTTATTTAAATAGTTTTATACTAAGTTTTTTTTAAAATTTAATTTAAAAAACTATTAAGTTATACTAATAAAAAACTTATTACTATATATTAAAACTACTTTTTATAATGCTATAATAATTAATAATTAAATTAAAATATTTGAATTAGGCCTTTTAATTAATATAATATTTATATATTTATATTAAATATAGCTTAAACTTTATTCTAATTAAAAATGCTTAGATATTTTCTAAGAAAAGTTTAAAAAATGCTAAAAAAAGAATTTATTAAAATATTTTTTTTATATAGTAGAAAAAAATATATAAAAATATAAAAATTATATTAAGTATACTTTTTTATATAGTAAAAGAAAATAAAATACTAGTAAAGCTAAGCTAAAATAACTTAAATAGCTATAAAAAGTATATAATATTTAGTTATATAGTTTTAATAAAGTAATTAAAGTTTAAAGTTTATAGATAATAGCTATAAAGTATAAACTTAAGTATTAAAAAAGTGTTTTAATATTAATATACTAAAGGTTTAAAATTATATATATAAAACTAAATAAATGCAATTTATTTATTTAATTAAAATCTAAATAATTAAAATTTTATTTTTATAATAATGCTATAAAAATATTAATATTAAAAATATTAAATTTGCAATAAAATTATAAAAAAAATACTATTTTATACTTTTTAATATTAAATATAATAAAATAATATATTAGATATATTACTAAAAATTAATAAAGTTAATTAGTTTACTATATTTATTAATAACAACTTATTATAGTAAAAAGTATAAAATAATAAAATTTTAAATATTATAAAACTACTCTAGCATTTAACTTAATATTAAATTATTATTATTAAAATTTATATCAATAAATTTTAAAAAAGATATTAAGCTTTAAATTAAAATTAAATTAAAATATTTTACTACTTAACTAATTTAGATTTTACTTTAAAGCACATATTATAAATATATAATATTAGTACCTATTTAATATAATTTTAATTATAATTATATTAAAACTAAATAGTTAAATAAGAAAAATAAAAATTTAAAAGAAAAATTTAAATAAAATTATTTTTTATTAAAATGTTAAATAATTATTAAAATAAAACTTATATATATATTTTTAATAAAAGTTATTTATTTATTTATTATTTATTGGTCTAAAAGCAGCATTTTTTTACTAATTCAAAATATAAAGCTAATTTAGAAAATGTAAGACAAATGTTTTATAGAAAAAATGGACAATATTATCAATTTTTAATAGAAAATTTATCTTTATCTTAGTAAAAGAGTTTTTCAATATTTATAACACTGGGATACTATAATAGATAATACTATTATTATTTAAATTAATCTTAAAATTAAGAAAATAATATAAAAATTTGATAAAATAATATATTTAATACTTACTAAGTATTTTTTCTCTTTACTTAAAAATGAAAATTTAAAAGATATTTGATTTTAAATTTTTAGTTTCAAGTAAAAAAAAAATTAATTCTTTTTATAGAATTTCTAAAAACTGAGTAAATAATAAAATATATATATAAGTGTAAAGTATATTGCAGTAATTGTGTACTTAGTTTATAAGTATAGTAGAAGTATCTAAGCAGTTTAAAAATTAGTTTATAAAAAAGTAAGTTAAATAATACAAATAAAGATATTTTATAGTTTTTAAATATTTTATATTATATATTTTTATAATTTCATTGTTATAAAATGGTATCTATAAATACTAAAGAGGCAAGCTACTATGAAAGATCAAATTATATAAATAAAAATGAGGCTAACAAGTCTAATAAATTTTCTACAGGCAAAAAAAACAGATTTGACAAACTTGAGGATACCTATGATAGCTATAGTCTAGGTAACAAAGTTAAGGTATTATAAATAATATATATTGAAGATTTAGTTAAAGATATTTTAACTTTTATTTAGAATACTACCAAAAGTTCTCTCTATTGTAATAATTTAGTTACTAAATTTGCTTTACTAAAATATTCTAAGTATGCTTTAATGTAAAACTACAACTGAATTTATTGTAAGTTAAATATATATGCCATATTTTTCTTAATTGTCAATAACTATAATACTAAAGCTAAATAAAAAATTTAATAAGTAGTACAATTAATAAGTAGAGAATATTTTATGATGCTAAGTCCTTTAGCTTTTTGTATATTTAATGTTTTTTCTCTAGTAAGCAAAAGATTATGCTTGTAGATTAAAAATAAGTATCCAAATTATGCTGTATAAAACTACTATATTACTAGTTGGAGTATTATTAGTAAATATAATATAGATAGCTTGAAATATGTAAGAGGTTATATGGACTTAATTTCTCAATTAGATTGGCTATTATCCATTAGTAAATTTGATCTAAAGCTTAACTTTCATATTTATAAAACAGTATTCTGAAATGTAAAAAGTGAAAGAGATAATATTATTCCTCACTCTTATTTAAACAAACTTTTTTTTTACTGCTACTTCTACATTAGATCTAGCTTACTACTTAGTAAGTATATATGATATCAATAAATAAATTAGTTACTTTTCTTCTTAAAATAGCTATTTATTAATAATGAAATATTATTACTTTATTAAAAACATATTATATAAATAATAATATTTTATTTAAAAATATATCTTAATAAATATTTAAGGCCAAAGTTGAGATTATTCCTCAAGATTGATGTAGGGAAATTTATTTATAAGAATGATTTTATTACTTTATTATTTAATAAATTCTACAAACTTTTATAAAAAATATAATACTAAAATAAAAAATATAAATATAACTAATATATATAAAGTAGCTAGATTTACTAATTTATATTAAGATAAATTTATTTATTTAGATTGTATAATATATATATTCTATATATTTATAAATAAAATATAGCATTTTGATATAAGATGTAAATATTTTACTCAATATGTAGTAAATTTTAATAAGTATAAAGATAATTACTATAAAAAAACTCAATTTATTTATAATATTACTTTATATATTATGTAGAATAATTAGAGGATTTTAAAGCTATTAACCTGCAGGAAATTTTCTATAATACATTAGAAGGAAATTTATATCCAGACATTTAATTAGATTATATATCTGTAAATACAAAAGTTGAAATAAATAATATATATATAAAAGTAATTATTTAAATAATAAGAACTATATTTCTATAAAAAAACATATATAAATATTTCATGGGATCTATAAGTGCTTTTCCAATTTCAGAAAATCATAACTAGATTTTTATAGTGTAAAATAAAACTAAAAATAATAGGTAGTTAGTTATGACTTATTTAATTAAACTTATACTTATTTATTAAGTTGTGAAATTACTTATATTTTTAATTATATAAAAAATAAGTATATCATTAATTACCACTTTTGAATTAGTTTTCTTAGATAAAAAGTTAGTAATATTTTTTTAAAAACTATTTAATATAAAAAATCTCAGTATCTAAATAGTAAAAAAACTTACTAAGAATAATACTATATATATTTGAGCATTTTATAAAAATAGAGATAATATCCACATTAAAGCTAAAATTATTTATATTATCAATTCCACAAAAAATATTGCAGTATTCAAAAAAGCTATATAGAATAAGATTTTTATATTACTTTTTAATATATATTTTACAAATTAAATAAAGATATATAATAATAAACTTTACAATTTAGATTTATTAAGAAAACTTCTAATATATATCAAATCATTTTTATCACTTTTAGTAAATAAGGCTAAATAATATCTAAAAAAAGACTTTAATATTACCTACTATAACTATAACAACAGCCTCTATAAAACTTAATAATAACTATATTTAAAAATATATTAATATTGAAGATATAAATTATATATATCTGGAATTTATAGCTTTTATGATTTTTTTTTCTAAAGTCTTCTCTCTCACTGTAGCTATATTCAACAAGAGAATTTCAAAGTATATTATTTTTAAAAAAGCTACCAAAACTAGAAAATAAATATTTAAAGTATATTTATAAAATATATATTTAATAAGGTATTAATATATTTTAAAAGTCTGATAGCTTTAGTTTAAAAAAGTTAATTTGCAGATAAAATTTTTATATATTGGTAAAGATAACTTTATTAGTAGAAATTTAGAATAAGGTTTTATTATTTGCTGTAAAAATGGTAAAGATATTTAGAAAAATACATGCATTAAATATAACTCTGTCTAAAATTTTAATATATGTAGAATAATAATAGAAATTAGTAAAATGTGTTTTTTTATTAATATATACTTTATTTTTTTTTATCAATTATAATAAAATTTATAAATTTAATATTGAATTTTATTTTAATACTATTAATAATTTTAAAAATTATAGTAAATATAACTTTAGATTTAATAATAATTTAATTTTTATAGAATTAGTTTATTTCAATATTATTTGCTTGAATATAGTAATATTACTTACATTTTGCATAACTCCTCCATTATAGTAAATAGAGAAAAATATTTCTATATTAAAGCTACTAATATTTATTTTTAAATTAATCAAGCTTTTATTAGCTATATTATAAATTATAAGTTTTAATAAATTTATTGAATTTATGAATATACTCTAATATAAAAGATATAATAGATTGATAAATAATATATATAGTAATTAAAATTATTTATTTATTTTTTATATTAATAATTAATTTATTACTCTTAATATATTTTTTAAAAGTGAAATACCTAAAGTCTAAAAATTTTATTTTGACAATTATATATGATTTTTATATAACTATTCTATCTTTAAACTTATAAAATAATTTTATTTTTATTTAAGGAGGTATATATTTCATTTTAATTATTTTTATCTCTTTATTATATTTTATAGCTTTATTTTTATAGATATTGTATCATAATATTTTATTAGTATTAATATTAAAGTATTTGCAAAAGTCTTACTTTTAGCTAAAGATCTCAAATACTAGAATATTATTAGGGTTAGGTATTATTATATAAAAAATTATTTTATAGTCCTTTATAATAAATTTTTTTAGAAAAATATTTATATGTTTTTAAATATGCTACTTTATTTTTTAAGCTATTTAATGCATTTTTTATTAATTTTATTAGTAGAAAAATGTTAATATCTTTTATAAATATATTTTAATTTATATAATATAATATATATATTACTAGTATTATAGCCTACTCTATCTATTTATAGTTTTAAAAAAAATATAACATATGGGTATAATGTATATTTTTCAAAATTATAAACTTTTTAATTATAGAAAATTTTATATTAAGTTATATTATCTTTTTTAAAATATTTAAAGTATTAGTAAAAGTATTTATAAGATATAATATCTTATTTTTATTCATATTTTTTTTAATAATAGTATATTTTTTATAAAGTTATTTAAATAATATAAATTTTTTACTTATATTCTTAATAATAAAAAACTTGTTAAAAAGCTTTATTTATACTTAATATATATAAAATACTATAACTAATTCTTTTTCTACTAAAAATAAAAAAATATATAAATTTTATAAAGCTGCTTTTTGAAAAAAAAATTTTATACTTTATTTATAATAATAAGTTTAAAAATAAATTTATAAAAAAAATAAAAAACTTATAAGTTATATATATAATACTATTATATAAAGTAGTAATCTATTTATTTATTATATTTATTATATTTTCTTTTAAAAATAAGTACAGTTTTTATATTATAAAAAAAACTATATTTAAATTTACTAATTAAATAAGCTGATTTATTATATAGTATATTTATCTAGTTTTTAACTAAAAGATAAGTAAAAATTTTTTATAAAAAGTTTTTAAATATATATAAAATAATATAAAAGTAAATTATTATAAGTTTATTTATAAAATATAGAATTTGAGTAGTTTTATTTATCTTTTTTATAATAAAAAGTAATACTATAGTAAATTTAAAATATATTATAAGTTTAAATTAATATTTAACTATATTTTTTTTAAATTTTTATATTAAAATTTTTTAATATATTTATATTACTAAAAAAAAATTATAATATATATTATATATATGTATATTTATATTAAAAAAATTATATTAATTTTAAATATATATATATATTAAAATATTTTTTTAATATCTAATTTTATAATTTTTAGTTACTAATTATAAAATTTAAGGTTTAACAACTTTATTAAAATTATATAGTTAAAAACTATATACTTTTTATAGATATTTATAATTTTTTTATATTAGCTTTGCTAATATTTTGCTATTTTACTATAAAAAAATTTATTTAATAAAATTATATATTTTTATATAATAGAGAAAAATAGAATATAATTTTAGTAAACTTTTTATATAGCATTTTTAGTTAAAACCTAAAAATATTTAAAAATATTTAATTAAATCAAGACTTAAGCTATATATTTTTACTGTATAAAATTATATATAGTTTTTTATTATTTAAAAAACTTAATATTAATATTATATATATATAGTATAAAGAATTTTGATATAATTTTTAGCTATTATATTAATAATAATAATAAATTTATTACTATATTATAAAGTTATATATTAAAATAGCTTATAAACTAAAAAAAATATAATTTTTATTTTAGCTATAATATTATTAAAATATTATATTTACTAAATTTGAACTTATTTATATAGTAAGACTATATACATTTAAATAATTAGTATATTTTAAAATTTATAAATTTATTAAAATCTTAATTTTATTTAATTATTAAGCACTTTAACTAAACTTTTTTTTTAATATTTTTTTAAAATGTTTATTTTTATTATTATTAAAATTTATAAAATAAAAAATTAATATATCAATCTAATATTTAATATTTATTTATAAATTGTAATTGTAAATTTATATATATATTAAAAAATTTAAATAGTATATAAAATTTTAACTTAAAAATAAAAACTTGCTATTATTAATATAACTAAAAAAGGTATAAATATAAATATTATAATTAGAATTTTAAAAATAGGCCTAATATTTATTAAAATATATAGCTATAATATTAAAAAAGTGTTTAATGTAAGACTAAAAAAATAAGTACTATAATTTAGGCTAGAAATTACTAATAAATTAATAAATTTTTATAATAATAATATATTAAATACTATATCTAATAAATAAGCTTAGCTAGAAGACCAAATTCAAAAGTAAATAGCTAATTAAGAAATATTTATATTATTAACTTGCTTAAAGTTTAAAGGCTATAAAAATAGTCAAAAATAAGTAATTATATTTAAAGTAATTAGTTAATATTTACAATACTTTAGAAATATACTATTAAAAAATTCTAACTAGTTATTAAAGATTATTTAAACTAATTAATATTATTTTATTAAATTTAAAGTCTATAATAATAAAGTAATATATTATTTTAAATAAGTATTAGCTTATAATTTTTATACTTATAATAATTATAACTATTTTGGAAATTTTAAAATTAATATATATAGTATACTAAATATATTTAATAAATTAAGATTAGTATAAATAGATAATTTAGTTACTACTAATAGCTATATTAGAACATTAAGTAAATATAATATTTTTTTTACTAAAGAAATAAAAAACTTTAATTAGCTATATTATTTTTATATATAATAAAACACTACTTTATAAAGCTACTTTTACTACTATATACTTAAAAAAAAGTGTTTTTAAATAGCTATTTTACTTATTTGATTTTAATTCTATTAAAAATATTTAGGCTTTAATTTAGCAAAATTTAAATAAATATACTGAATTTTTATATATTTCAAAGTTTTTATAATAATGATTTTTTTTAATTTACTTATTATGAGTAGCTATTAAGATATACTAGTAATTTATATAATAGATTTAATTAGTATATTAAATTTAGTAAATTTAAAACTATTTATTAAAACTTTTTAATATTTCAATAAATTATATTTTTATTACTATTTTAGTTTTTTAATTTTAAAAAGTAAAGTTTTACTTAAAGTACTTAATAACTAAAAAAAATTAAAATTTTAATAAAGTTACAAATAAGTAAAAAATTTTAAATTTTAAAAGTATTTAATACTAGTTTATTATTTATTATAATAAATAAAAATAAATAAAAATTATTAAAAAAATTTAATTAATAAGTACTTACTAATATTTATAAGTATATATTAAATAAGTAGACAATCAGCTACTTTTGAAAATAGCTGATTTTTATATAAAAAGCTTAATAAAATTTTAAAAACTTGA
>JAWQFY010000295.1:0-37964 GCA_037055185.1 Capillidium rhysosporum | reverse complement strand
TTGCTAAATAAAGTTTTTATATTAGTTTTTCTTTTTTTTTAAATATTTTTTTATTTTCTAATTATTTTTAAAATTTTTAGTTATATTAATAATTTTGCTAGCTTTATTTTAATTTAAAATAGTTTTTTTTTAAATTTATTAATATTAATAAATACTTATTATAACATTTTTATTTAAATTAATATACTAGCTAAACTAAAAAATAAAAATTTTAGCAAAAATTCTTAATAAGGTTAAAACTAATTTAACTTTAAAATTTGTATATATATTAATATTTAATTTATTAAAATTAAGCTTAAATAATAAGTTTTTATTTTAATTTAATTTTTTTAAAGCTAAATTAAAATTAATAAAAAAAATTTTATTTTTGAATTTTTATTCTAAAAATTACTGTTTATAATATAAATATTATATTATAAGTATTTTAATAAACTGTAAATTTAAAAAATCTAATTAAATATATAAATATATTTAAATTAAATAAATATTATTTTAATATATTTAAATAAACTTATTATATATTTTTTATATAATATTAGTATAAATAGCTAAAATTTCAAATTTTTAAATAAAAGTATATTAAATATTAAAGTAGTAAATAAAATTTAAAACTACTTTAAATTTTAAAAAAAGAATTATAAAAAATAAATTTTATTTAAAAAATAATTTTTAAGAATTATAAAATGCTAGTATTAAAATTCAATTAAAACTATAAAATAAGTAAAAAATTAAGTAAAATTAACTTTTTCTATTTAGCTTTTACTAAATTTATAAATATATAATTTACAAATTTGAATATAATATCAATTTTTATAATATGCTTAATTAACACTAATTTAATTATCTTTTTTACTACTAAAATTTAAGATTAATTTTATAGATTATTAATAAGATTATTATTTTAATAAACTTTTACTTTACAACTATTAAAATATTATATTAGTTATTATTTATATAAGTTAATTTATAACTTTTAATAGTTAGTATTTTTTATATAGTTATAAAACTAATATTTACTAAATAAGTGCTTTTACCTTTTATTAAACTATTTATATAATTATCTTATAGACTTTATTCTAAAATCCTTTTAATATTTATTATATTCCTCTTTTAGATCAGTTTACTTTACAATGTTATAAATATACTTTGACTAATGCCTTTTTTGGATTGTCACATTACTATTAAGAAATTTATATTGTATAATTTTATATAAATATTGTAAAATTAAATATAGGTTGTTTTTATAACCTTTACCAATTTTTAAAGTAGTTGTTTAAAAACGATTTTAATTTTTATGCATCTAACTATCTATCTTGAAATTATTTTTTAATTTAAAATATATGTATTTACCCTGTATTTTAATAGATAAAAATTATAATGTACAATTTTTAACTTTTATAATTAGATACTATTGGAACTAGTTGCTCCTTTAGTTACTATTTTTTATCACGCTATATCCTTATATTTTTTAAACGACTGATTACTATTAACATATAGTACTTACGTTTCAAATCCTAAAAATAATTGTAAAGCATAAGAGATTACATTAAATAGTATCATATATTGTATATATATAGCAGTCAGTAAAAAGACTTATATAAAAAAATAGTAATAAAATTGTAATGTACTCGTCTATAAAATTATATACATTAAAAACATGATTTAACAATACATTTAATAAAAAGAAGGTACTTAATCATTGGAACTATTATAAAAGTTATAGTAGCAGACTGAAACTAGTGAGATAATGAACAATTTAGGTTACATTAACTAAAAATGCTGATTCACATTCAAAATGAGTGAAATTTGAAATAAAACTTGCGCTAGTTCTCTTAAAGTTTTATAAAAACGGCAACTTACTAAATTAAACCTTTAAAATAAGAAAATTGAAAGCGAACCTTTGTAAAAATATAAACTGATCTTGTACTTTTTACCAGGACTGAAATCGCGTTTATCAAATATACTAATCTTTTTAACTTGATTAGCTACATTTTTACTTGCAATAATAGTGATTTCGGAAGTTAAGTCTTTCAACATCGAGTTAACTTTACGGTCGAATTTATATCGAAAAGGGTCGTGCTTAACAACCTTAATTTGGAAGTTAAGCCATTTCAAGTATTCGTTGATAGGTTTCTTAGTCTTTCCAGCACTAGTGTCAGAAGGTTTATTAGTCATTTCGATTAACTTAATAAGTTTTTGTATCAAAGTTTCTACTTGTTCAAGTCTTTGAGCTAAATTTTTCTTTACATATTTGCGTTTTTGTACCTTATTCGAGCCTTCGTTCAAATTACGTTGTAGTTGGAAATGGTCTGGTTGATATATTTTAAAATTTAGTTGAGCCATGTAGTGGTTACCTTTGAAATAAAGGATTAATTACTCTGAAAGCAAACGCAATCCTTTATCCACAATTTTTATTGATTGTTAAAACATCCACCAAATCAGGAATACTTTTATCTTCAAAAAAATTTAAGGAACATGTTTTAAGTTTTTAGTTTTTTTAGAATATATATATTAAATTTTGGTTGCTAATTAAGCATGTTAAGTTCTACCAGGTGAATTCTTTTATCTGGCCTAAAGAGGTTCTGGTTCGAATCCAGAAGCATGTGTTTTTTAATTTTTTTAATCCAAGAACTAAATAACAATCCAGATTTGGACTTAAATATTTCAATTTTTATATATTTAATTTTATATCTTTTTTATTAAAATCTGTATAATCAATAATTTAAATTTCGCATCAAATTTTCAATTTGTACTGTAAAATATATTTTAAAGTTATATCCTTTTTTACTAGTTATACTATTACATAGTCTACTTTATTTAAAATTTAAAAGGAAAATAATATATATGTACAATATAAACAGCTTTCCTATAATTTATATTTTCGAAACATATGTATAGAGTGAAAAGAAATGTTTTAAAAGCGATACCTGTACAAAAAAAAATTAGCTTTAGACTACTTGATAAGTAACAAAAAAATTAACATTTACACTGATGAATTTATAAATTTAGTTTTAAATGACAATCTTATTTTTAGTTATAATACTAATCCTAATATTATCGCTTATAGCATGTATAACCAGTACATTGCTTCATGTTTCAAAATATGTAGCAAAACAACAAACCTAAACAGTTCAATACTTTTTATTTTATTATATATATGCCATACGAAATAACTTTCGTTAAAAACTTTCTCGGACTTTGTTAAATTTTATTTCTCGTACTTTTCGATAACTGCTATATTCTCATTACTCTTAACTTGTTCATCTTTAATTATAGGAATTAATGAACTTAATTCTTATAATACCAAATTAATATGTTGTTTTGTATTGGATTATAAAATTTTAGAACTACCGACTACAACTATTAAAACCGATAAAAATAAATTTTACTTCAAGTTTTATAACTTTATTTCTAATAAACAAAATTCAACATTTAATTTTAAATTTAAGATCAAATCGTTATAAGCTCTAATAGAACTAGCTATTCATCCCTTTTATAGAATTAAGCTGTTTTAAATTAATGGTATTAAACCCTATACTTAATTTTTTAAAGATTTAGTAATGAAAGTTTGATTTATCAAAATCTTTATGTTAAAATAATTTTTCTTCACTCTTTTGTAGTCAATCTTAAATTTTTAATACTATTATAACTATTTATTTACTTGCTTATTAGAATCAACTAACCTATCTTTTAAACTTTAATCTAAATTAATTTCTATTACATCTAAAGATTGCTATTTTCATCTTTTATCGGGGTTGTTTACTTTTGAGTTAAAATTTATGGAAAGTATAGATTTCTAATATTTTAAATTTTTATTTAATTGTGCTATTATATAAAAATAGGTTAGTATAATTTAAATATTAAAGTTTTAACCTTTAAGTTTTTTTTCTTTTAAAAAAAGAGATAAAAATGCAGCTTAATTAATTCTAAACTGTAGCTGAAAAATTTACAAAAAATTTTAGAACAATTTTCAATTGGCAATTTTTTAAGTGAAAAAAAATGTAATAGCTTAGAAGATAAATGGGTGTATTATAGTACTAGTTAAAGTATATAGCAACGTAGATAATTACTAAAGCTTTATGAGATTACGTCAAATTTATTTGGTATAACTTTATAATTTTTTAATTATAGTGCCATTCCAATTTGTAATTTTTATATCAAGTTAAATTTGTTGCGTCAAGTTAAAAACATCTCGGTCATCATATCGAAACTAATTTCTTTTGAATGTGGGGATACGCCGTACAATTCATTTTAAAAGTACCACCATCCGAACAACTAAGTGAATCTATGGGAACGTGCCTTACAACCACAAAAAACTAGTGTTCTTTTTATTACTATACCACAAAATTTATAAATTGGTTTCGTATAATAGCAAATTTACCCGTTAAAAAGTACCACACTTCCATCAATGTAAATTTTGACTTTAAGATATGCGAAGCATCGATTTTTAAAGTATTTTGTGGAGATAATTTGTTGGATATACGATTTGACATACCTTTGAATTACAGAATTGGGTATTGATATCGATGTTTTATCAATTTCTAACTTTTACCGTTAAAAAAATTGGAAATTATTATGAAAAATTAAAATTTCTACTGTTCTAAGTTTATAAATTTGCTTATTTTTGTATAGAAAACTATTAAAGTTTCATTAATATAGTTTGAGTTAAAAATCCATTAATAGGCTATATTAATTTAATGAGTATGCAACTACTAAAGTAAACCTTTACTTTTCTTTACTTTTTAACTTTTCTTTTTTTTTTGTTTTGTTATAGCAATAATTTTGATTATATATAGATTGAATTACGACAATAGTAACAACTAATTAATTAATATACGAGATACAGATGTTGACGTTCAGTATGAGTGATAAAGTGAATAGGGGTATCAACAACAACAATAACAATACCAAGTTTAAGCCTAAAAGCTTGACGAACCCACTACAAGTTTTGGTAAAATATTGAACGTAGATATAGATAAAATACTAAACATATATATAATATAGAAATCGTCACCTTTCTTAAAAATAAATGGGAACCGAGCTAAAGTAATTATACCTTTAAATTCTACCTACATTAACTAACAGTATGATTATAGATGCACGAATCGGATCCGTATTTAAGTAACAACGGACCGATTGGGAGGGTACCTATAGATCTAACTAGTTCGATTATAGAGCCTATTTTAGCTATAGATACCAAAAGCTTAGAGAATACTAACAATTTCAACACCGATTTTGACGAAACGAACTACAGAATAAGTATAAATTACCAGCAAGAGGATTATAAACTTATATCCACCAACTTGTCCACTATAAAAGTTTACAATTTGAAATTGATCGAAATTAAATTTCAAAATGCCTTCGATGCATTTTCTAAAGTAAGCGTATAAAAAGAGTAACTGGCATTGATTTAATAAATATTGTTTTTGTAGAAAGTGTTGATCCCTTGTAGAACTTTAAATCTACCCGATTTTATTACCTTCAACCAAATATTTGATCTCATGTATTCGATATGTGAATTACATAGACATTATCTATCCGTAAATTATAACCTATTTTTTAGTTGCTTACTTATTTTTGTAACTGTTAGGAACTGGAAAGTTTGGATGAGAACGCTACGTTCGTAAAAGATGTATCTGCACAAAGATTGTTGTTGGGTACAGTAAGTTTTATAAATTTTGAAATAAGTACTAAATAGGTTATATTTTAGTTCGAAAGATTACACGAATACTATAACCAATATTTATTAACGTTCTTCGATGGTTACAGATTGATCGATGAAGTCATTAACACCAATCTAAACAACAACGGGATCGATAAAATAGAGTTAAACTTTATGTTGATACCGTTGGATCTATTCAACAACTACATACAGCTATTAAATATAACTTCTATGAAACCAGTAATTATTAATGTTTTGTAATATACTAACTTTATAAATTAGAAAGTTTTAGGGTACGACGAACTCATCATCAAAATTACCCATATTAAAACTGCTATCTCAGCTTATATTAAAGTTACCCAGTTGGAATCTGATTTAAAATGTGTCGATAAAGTAAATTTAATTCAAATTTATTAATATTAAAATTTAAATTTAGAATGTAAATTTAAGGGATCAGTTTAGAGGTATAATTCTACGTACCAATCTAGAACTACTGGATATAAAGTATACTAGCACTACCACCCAAATAAACAACCTGCGCTTCAAGTTTAATAAGCTACACTGTATCCTGATGACTGATATGCTATTACTATTCGGTGACGTATATTCATTTAACTCGGAAGGTAACCCCAACTTAACTTCGAGCAACCAAGTTTTAGGTTACTTCACACTCCAGTTATGTGATCTTATTCAGCTTAAACCTAGGGCTGGTGATCCATTCGGTTCCTCCATGTTAATGGTCATTAAAGATAAATTCAATTTGAAGGTTTCATTCAGTTCAGTCGAAGCTAAAAATACCTTTGTAAAATGGCTTACCAGTTTGAAATCGAGTTTGAAGCCAGAGCAGCAAGAATTTAATTCAATATCAAATACCAATAGTTCTAATCCAATCGAACTTGAGTCTGAATTAGATAAATCTAATTCGATCCATCAAGTTACTCCAATTAAAGTTGTTGAAACTGTACGCAAATCGGATTCGATTGGAATAGATAGTGTAACTAATAATCAACCGAGAATTAGTCAATCTAGCGTAAAATCTCAAGTCCAAGTTCAACCACAAGTCGATAACGATACACCAAAGTTCTATCGAATAGAAACGAATGAAGCAACTGAAGCTAAAGAAGAAGAAGATAACTTACCCGAATTAACAGTTGACGATCTAGATACCAGTCAAAGTTCACAAAGTACGCAGGATGAAAGTATAAAAGTAGAATTGGAATTTGGACCCAACGGTAGTATTGAAACTGATGCAAAACACCAAAAGGAATCTGAATTTGAATCAGCTGAGCAAGAGGACGAAATTAAAGATAATTTAAATGATGCTAAAGTTGATAATTTGAAAGGTACTAAAGATAAGAATTTAAGCCAACTCTATAATTTCAACCATCGTAAAACTCACTTACTGGCTAATAAGTATCTGACTAGTGCTGCCAGTTCCAAAACTAACTCTTTAATATCGGTACGTCAACAGCCACACCACCAACAACAGCAATCTCAAAATCCTAAAGTAGAGCTGAGCCAACAAGATAAGCATGCACGAGTAAAGCAGCTTAACGAAAAGTTAGGAGTATGCTTATATTTAAGTAAACCTTGCCATATGCTGATGCAACAGTCCTTTTCAAGTCTGTGGGTGCCAGTAGGTATAACTGTAGTAGAATTACGTAAATTTCCAGACCTACCTACCTGCTTAACTTGTAATAACGCTCAAACTCGTAAAACATTGGTACAGATTACCTTGGTTGATTCCCCTTGTTTAACTATATCCAAAGTGGATGATTTTGATATCGAGTTCAACCTTTCGGATTTAGGTACTAAATATCGATTACTACTAGCTGATTTGGGCGAAAGAGACGAACTTTTCGATATGTTAATTGAGAATCAACCTAACTTGCATTTACCGTTTAATGTAAGGATGTTATTACCCGGATTTACTAAGGATAGGTCGACAGCTATCATCCCAAGTAAAGCTGAAAAGGGTAGGGAGAGTACATCTACCGTTAAAGAAGAAGAAGAAGAAGATTCCGGTTTTACAAAGTTAGATTCATCATCTCAGCTTCCCAAGTACTGCCAAAATGATCCTAATTTGAACCGAAACAACAATAGAAACTTTAATAACCAATCCAAGAAGGTGTTGAAAGTCATCAACCAATCACCCAACTCCGATTCTGAAATGGAATTAGAGCCTACCAACCACCATCATAACATGAAATGTAGTTTGGAGTTGGAATGTAAGCTGTTCTCCTTAAACAACCAGAACCATACCTGGATGCGTATTGGTAAATCCAATTTATTTTTATATACCGGTAAAGACAAAGATAACATCAAGTTGGTAATTAAAGATAATAACGATAAGCTACTACTCCAGTGTAATAAATTTACCTTCCACGTGGAAGTTTTATCTACCACCAAGATCTTGCTGAAACATAAGGATAAACTCAATTTAGGGAATACCTTCATGGTACAGTTTAAAAATAGGAACGCTTTGGATGTACTGGTTCGGTATCTGAGGTAAAATTGAAGAAACTGTTGAACGTTTTATGTACATTAAGGGTTGCTAATTAAATTTTTATAAGTTTTTTCTGGATTTCAAAACCCTTTTGATAGTTTGCTGACAACCCTTACTTAATTGAGGTGGCTATTAAATTTATTAATTTCTACATATATTTTTATCGTCATTAAATTTTTTAATTTTTGTTTTGAGCTAGATTACCTGCCTTCAAATAATATGTTAATTTTATATTTTAAAAGACTGTATGAATTTATATTTTGTTTGAACCTGAAATTTAGTAAAAATACGATAAATGACTATCATACAACTAAACTCATTTAAACTAAATATATTTTTATTTCGGTTTAACTAGCTGCTTTATAAGTGTTCTCATAGTACAGAAAAATTGGAAATTATTTTTTTATCCACTAGATTTTAAACTATGAATGTTTTTAAAATTCGGATGCACTAAATCTTGATATATATCTTTATTATAATTTTCAATTACAAAATTCAATTTATTTTTAGATTTAATTTCATCAGTTGTTTGAAATTGTTAAAGTTTGATAAAAATTAAAATTAAAATTTAACTAAATAGAATTACTAAATTTTTGTTAAATTTTTAAAACTTTAAATATCAAAAACACTAATTTAATAATTATACTACAGTCTACTTTATCCTTCTTTTAAGTTATAATACTAATAGTTATAGTAATTATATATTTGGTTTATATTAAATATTTTTTATAGCTTATATCTATTTATATTTACTATACTTTTAAATAAGCTGAATTATAGCTATATTTTAAAATAGAAGCTTTTCTTATTTTTAAATCCATTATAATATTAAAAATTAAAAATAATATTTAAATTAGTTTTTTTTAAATTTAAATATATTTTTTATCTTTTATTTTTAAACAATAAATTTGATTTTTTAATTATTTTAAACAAATAAACTATTTTTATTATTTTATAACTATTAAAAAAACAAGTTAGTAAAGTTAATTTTGTAAATTTATAGCTTATTAAAAATAAAATAGTTATTTTTTTATAATTTTCTAATACTTTTTTACTAGATAACTATTTATTTAATATATTTATTAAGTATTTTATACTAGTATTTTTAAAAGCTAATATAAAAATATATGTATTAACTATAATTAATTATTAATTTTTTAAATTTATTAGTAATTTAAGATTTTAAAAATATAATTATAATTTATAAAGTAGTTTATTAGAAAAAATAAAAAATAAAACTTTATTTTAAATAAATATTAATATTTAAAAATAATAGTTAAAAATTTAATAAAAGTTAAAATTTTAAATAAAAAATTAGTATTATTATAAAAAGTATAGATTAATAGTATAATTATTTTGAATTTTAAAAATAGAAAATAAAAATAAACATAAAAATTTATTTTTTATATATTAAAAAGCTATTAAAAATTAATATATTTTACTAAATTTTATTTAATATATTAAAATTTAAAAAGTATATTATTATTATAATAAGGCTATAAAAATAAAAACTATATATAAAAGTATAATATATACTATTTAATAAATTAGTAATTACTAACTTATTTTTAAAATTTATTTATTTATTTTTTATATTCTACTTATAATTTACTAATAATAAATTAAAATAAACTAATAAACTTTAAAATACTTATATAAACTAAAAATAAAATTTATAAATTTTATTTTATTATTTTTATATATATTAAATTTAATTTATAAATAATATTTAAAAAAATTAAATATAAGCTATTAAAATTTAAATAGATAGTATTTATATATTATAAAACTTTTATTATATATTGCTAATAAATAATACATTATATATATATATTATTTTTTAAAATTATTTTTATTTACTACTTTAAATATATTAAAGTAATACTTTATAAAAAAGAATATTACAATTTTTTTAAATAAATTCTTTAATTATATTTTTTAAAAATATTTAGTACTAAAAGATTTATTTTTTTAATTATCTATACTAAAAATTAACATATATATATATATAAATTAGTTAACTTTTTTAATATAATAATAAATATTAATATTATTATTATTATATAAAAAATTATAACTACTATTGCTTTTTTTATTAATAATAATATTAAAATATTTTTAATATTATTATAATATTTATTACTTAGTAAATTAGTAATTACTAACTTAATTTTAAACTTTATTTATTTATTTTTTAATATTTTTTATATAATTTATTAATAGTTAATTAAAATAAGCTAATAAATTTTAAAGTATTTAAATAAACTAATAATAATATTAAATTTTTTATTATTATTCTTATTTAAACTAATTTAAATTAATTTATTTATAAAAATAAAAATAATAAAACCAACTTTTAAAACTATATTTTAAATAAATAAATATATATAATAATAATAGTAACAAAATATATATAATAGTTTTATAAAATAACTCATTTTTACAAAAAGCTAGTAATATTAAAAAATATTATATAATTTAATAAATAAAAAAAGGTAAATTTATTTGTTATTTTTAGCTGGTTTTTTATAATATAAAATATTTTATTATAAGCAATGCAGAAAAATTAATGCTTTACTTTAAAATAGTAACTTTACTTTATTCTCATTTTATTCTTAAAAGTAGCCAATCAAAAATTCGAATATCTAAAACGTAAATCAAATAAAATCAAAATTTTAACTAAGCTTAGATTATAAAATTTTATTTATTTTTATAAGCTGTGGTAAATGAAAATGAATTACTTTGTTACAAACATATATAAAAATAAAAACTAATGTATAAGCTTATTTTGTAACAATACTAAAATTAATAGCCTTTATTTTATAAATTAGAAGTTTTGTTATAATAAAAATTAAAATTTATTTAGAAAACTTAAGTTAAACGGTTTTTGAAATCGAAAAATATATAATTTCAAATCCAATTTCGTAAATACCAGAAAAATTTAGCAAATAAAAACAACTTAAAATTAATTTTGTTGGATAAATAAAACTAATCGGAGCCAATTAGTTTCCAGTTTGAAAATAGAACACAAGTATAGTTAAAATTGTTCAATTAAGTACTGTTAAGTATTTAGTTGATTTAAAGAACATTGAACTTTTTCTGGAAATGAACTACTTAACTATGTGGAATTTTAATTTTATATTATCTTTGCTTGATTCGATAGTATCGGATACCTTCGTTAAAACACCGATAACTATACTTTAGGTTAGGCTAACTGTATTACAACATTTATTATCTACCAATCATACACTGTTATCTATCTTAGCACACTTCCATAATTTTTCCATTCAGTAGTGAAGTTTATTAAAAAATAAAACCCAAGGCATCCAGATGGCTTGTACTAGATTCAAAGATCTAAACTAGTTTAAACTATATATCTCTACTGCTAAAGTTATTAATTTCATTCCTAACGAGGTGACACTTGATTTCTTCTTTAGAAGTTTCCGTGCATTTCCATGTGGATGCAAAGGTTTGGAAGCCTGCATTTTTAGTTCATTTAACCGAAATTTAGACCTTCCATTTTTCTTATTTACTTAGAATGATCTTCAATTCAAGGTGGTAGGCGTTTTTAGTTTGAAGTTTACAAATTTTCATTGGACCTGTTTGACTTTTAGTCACTGAAATCATTCGCTAAACCAAACTTTTATTTTAGCGAAACTAAACTGTACATTACACACCTAATCTACTTCCATAATTTACCTAAACTTTTTAATTTCATTTTAGCTCGAAAAATATTGAAAACAGCAACTTTATATGATATATATCAGATAGAAAAAGCTAGACAGATATAGATATTATAAGGTGATTATGAGTAGCTCAAACCACCATGACTTGAACGATAACAACCCAGAGATAAAAGTTACAACCGTAAATGATGAAATTTTAAACTTAAATGAATCTAAACCTTCCAGAGATTCACTTTCACAGTTAAATGTTTACAAAGATAGTTTAGCTGAGGATCTCTATCTTAAAGTTAAGAAACTTAATGAGTTTCCTGACAGAAGTGCTACAATTAACAGTTTGCAAATAAGCTCATTTTCCAAATTAGACTATTTTGACAACGAAGTAGAATTGTTAAAAGTACCTATTGATGAGAAAAAACCAACAAGAATTGGTAAAAGGACCGATCTTAGAGTTAAAATACCTCCAGTTATGCATCAGGAAGGTGGAGGCCTTTTACTCCGAAGTAAATATGGTATCGTACCAATACCGACTAATAGCGACTATTTATCGCCAATTGTCAAAGATTTTCCTACCGGAATTACACCTCCAACATCACCCGACTCCGATAACTCCTCTTCCCCCAAAGGATCAAGTTTTTATCTCAGTGAAGACGATAATAACAGTTTTGACGGTAAAAATAGTAGATCCATAACCAATTCCACATTGTCGCTAAATTATAGCCAGTTCGAGAATTACAGCACAAACCAACTTAGGAATAGAAAACGATCCAAACGATCACAACATGGTAGCAGAGGAGATCCAAATTTAATTTCAGAACAGTCTTTTTACAATAAAGGCAAAAACAACCTCAAGTTGAGTGGTAATTCTTTGTTAGTATTTAGTCCTAGGAGTCGGATACGAAGGTTCTGTGCATTTGTAGTTGACAACAAACTATTCAGTATACTCATTAATTTGCTGGTATTTGCAGATTGGCTAATATTAATTTTGCAGTCGTGGGATATAAACGAGAGAGACGATTTACATCCCATGGATGGATATATAAAATATCGAGTAATACTATTTCTTATATTTACGATCGAGATTTTAGGCAAAGTAATTACATATGGATTGATATTTACACCTAAGCTTACTCACGTGGATAAAAAGCTGCGTCGAGCCGATACCGACGCGAGTAAATTTATATCGATATTCGTGCCCTCTGTAGCTTACTTGCAGAAGTCCATTCATCGGATTGATCTCATAGCTGTGATAGCTTTTTGGCTTGATTTCTTTCTAACCGATTATGCAAGACCCAAGGACTTGGCTATACTCAAAGCTTTATCCTCACTACGTCCATTTCGCTTACTGACGATAATACCCCGACTTGCCGTCATAGTCACCTCTCTACGTAAATCATTACCTTTACTAAGCAACGTCACCTTCTTCTTAGTATACTTCTTCCTAATGTTTGGTACGGCCGGACTACTTATGTTTAACGGAAGGCTAAAAACAAGGTGCTTCCTTCCTGACGGAGAAACTATGTCGTTTCCCGAACGTCATTGCCGTGGATCTTATAGCAAGTTAAAAGAGCCAGTTTTGGGTATATTTGGGAGCCCTGAAGGCTATACTATTAATCCTGATAACGGATTCGTATGTGCTTACCCATTAATATGCAAAACGTTAGATAATCCCGAAGGAGGTCAACTCAATTTTGATAACATATTTTCTTCCACATTGATGGTTTACATTATTTCATCTAGTAAGAATCTATTTATAAATAACTTCTAACATTACCATATCTATAGTGGAAAAATGGACCGATATAATGTACCGTGTGATGCAGGCGGATTCCACCTTTGCTTCCGTTTTCTTTGTAATAGCTGTACTGATACTGAACTACTGGCTCATCACCTTGTTTGTAGCGGTTGTAGCACGCATGTTTGAAAAGATTAGAGAAGATGACCATAACTCTTCTTTTGCGCTACGTAGCAACAGGGCCCAGCTAAAAGACTACAACCACAATTTAGAAGATACTGAATTTGATGAAAGTACGCTCGCAACTGCATCCACCTTTCTTTCTAAGGATAGCACTTCACAGTTTCAAGTTTCCTCTCCAGCTTGCAAATCGATCTTAAAGCAGGGCACCGACCTCTCTAACGGGACTGCCTCCACTATATACATTGATGAAAAACCAAGTTACAAAGTCCATGCCATTAACTTTATAGTCAAGAATCGATCTATAATCAACAACTGTGGTACCGTGTTGACTTTCCTGGATCTCCTGTTGAGAGTTTATGACGCTCATAATACTATGAATATACTCCCGTACGAGTTGTATTTGGTTATAAACGTATTATTAGTCATCCAAGCCGCATTGATGGTGGTAAGCCTATTCTGTGATCCCGAGTTCAAAAGTATGTCGACAAAACAGGAGCATAATACTCGATGGAAGCGACGTGGTGTGATAATCTGGCTGTTACTATCTTTCTGTTCTTTGTTAGTCGTATGTTTGTGGCCTTTCGTAGATAACGACGTCAAGGCCTACCTCTCGTTCATACCGATTATCCGATTCTATAGATTTCCAATACTAATCCCTCGCATAAAACGTCTTATACTTACCCTCGCTCGTAAAGGATCTGGTATATTCAATCTTCTTCTGTTCATCATGGCCTGTATGTTGATCGTAGCTCCTGTGGGTATGCAACTGGCCGGGGGACGTATACCCGATACAAACCACGATGGTGATTACACCTTCATGCGCTTCGACAATTTCCCATTGGCCTTATTGACTCTTTTCCAGGTGTTCAGCGGTGAGGATTGGACCGATGTTCTGTTTGATTCCATGAATGCCGTGACCGGAAGCTATTTGGCTCAGATAATTGCCATCGCTCTAGTTCTGTGGTCTGCTTTCTCCAACTGTAAGCCCTTTTTATAACCAATCGTTTGTTTATTAGTTTATTAGTCGTTTTGTTGAATTTGTTTATTGCCATTACCATGGAAGCGTTCGAAACTGCTGAAAGGTTAAAGCATAGCCGTCAAGTCTCCAACTACGTCAGCCAGGTAACCAAAGCTTGGAACAAGATGCATAAGAATCCCATCAGGTAAAAACATAGTATAGTAACTTTAATTTATAATTTTTTCAGCAAATGGAACCCTTATCGATTCTTTGCCCCTAATCCTAAGGCGATATCTGTAGACGAGTTACCTAAAAAGTTGGTTATGCCAGTTCCCTTGCATCTAGCTAACCAACTCATGACCACAGCCAACAATGAAGACGAGGAATGTCCGACCTGCAACATGAATGCATCAGGTTCACCGCACTGGTGGCACCCTTTAAATCTGTTTCATCAGTTGACTGGGTTGACTTCAAGACCCCTTTCACCTCTTAACATGAATAAGGATATAAACCTAGTGAACCCGATGATGGAAAGGTAACTTTTGATATATATATTTGTTAGCTATTTATGTTTTATCATAATCCAAACTTTAATTAATGTTTCGATTAGGCTTGCTTTAAACCTCAACGCCCCTGAGACACATAGATCGTTGGATATACCTATTGCGGAACGGGATTATATGCGAATCGAATTTGAACATTCCCATCCGCTGTACAACTGCAGTTGGTTCTTCTTTGTACCCGATCATCCTATTCGTAAATTTTGCTTGTCGTTAACTGACCCACCCATCAATCGAGATGAAAAACTGGTGCCAGTCTGGCGTACACGTAACTTTCTGTTCAACCTGTTTATCTGGGGCTCCATCGTAATTACAGTTGTGCTAGCTCTAATCAACACACCCAACTACCGTTTTCAAATGCGAAAGAACAATATTAACCAACAGTACGTATTACGTGTAGTGGACTACATTATGGCTTCCATATTCTTCTTAGAGTTTCTGATTAGAACTGTTGCTCATGGATTTTTATTCACTCCCAAAGCCTACCTGAAAAACCTGTGGTACCGGGTTGATTTCATAGTGTTGGTTTTGTATGTAGTCGATGTCAGCGTATTGATTAACGATAGCTCCCACTTCAGTCAGGCTCTTCGGGCGTTGAAAGCATTACGTGCACTACGTCTCACCAGTTTCTCTAATAAGGTCAAAAATTCTCTGTATGGTGTATTCGTGGTAGGATTTCCACTGATACTGGATGTGTCCATCCTGTTAATATCGTTTATCTTACCCTACGCCTTCTACGGGCAGTTGATCTTTGGTGGTAAGTTGGCCTCATGTAACGATCCCAATATCACCAAGTTTGCCGACTGTAAAGGATTCTTCACCAACTCCAATTTCATAGTAACACCCCGAGTGTGGGGAAACCATGATAACTTTAGCTTTGACGACTTTCGTTCTGCGTTATTGATCCTGATTGAAGTATTGTCCGGTGAAAAGTGGGTTGATGTGATGACTGGGCTCATGTCCATTACTGGTTTCGACAAGCAGCCTATACCTGAAGAGAGTTGGTGGAACTGCCTGTACCCTATTTTCTTCTATGTAGTGGGCACTATTATCGTACTATCCATGTTTGTGGCAGTGATAATTGAAAACTATCGTGTCTATACTGGAATATCGCATCTCACTGCAGACCAACGGCGTTGGATTGATTTGCACAAGCAATTGTCCCAAGTCGAACCCTCCTTCCGACCGACCGTAACGTACAATTCCCAATCATTCTTTGGTAGATTTAAAAAATGGTGTTTTCACCGGGCTACCGAAAAGAAAGGTTGGTGGCCCAATATACTCACTTTCCTTTATATCGTGATACTTTTGTTGCTGATTTCCGAACACAGTACCCAAGGCGCGTACGTAATAGAAGTTAAGAATTACTTAATTTTAGTTTGTCTCATTCTGGTTTCGTTGGACTTGGTGTTCAAGGTTGTAGGGTTAGGCTTCCTTGCCTATGCACGTAGACCTTGGACACTCACTCACGCTCTTATCAATTTGGCTGGGTTGATTACAACTATTTGTTCGATAGTGATTCCTAAAAACGTAGTGATAAACGATTTTTCCAACATCCTAGCTCTCCTGGTTTCCTTCAAATTGGTCACCAAATCAGATAGTCTTGCCGAACTCAGTAGTATAGCTCTTGCCAGCTTACCCGATATCCTCCGGACACTTTACATATGGTTAATCCTTTATCTAGCCTACTGCATCTTCTTCACTCAGATGTTTGGTTTGACTAAGATTGGACCCAGCGGATCTGAGTTTGCCAACTTTAAATCGTTTGGAAATGCGATGTTGCTTATGTTCCGGATGACAACCGGTGAGGCCTGGAACGACGTAATGCATGATTACGCGGTGGAGGCACCGTATTGCGTGATAGATCCCCATGACTACTTAAACTCAGATTGCGGTAATCCTTTCTGGGCTTACCTGCTGTTTCTCTCGTTCAATTTCTTATCAATGTACATCTTCACTAATATGTTTGTAGTTGTCGTCATGGATAACTTCAACTACTGCTACGAGATTGCCGCTTCCTTCTCTCTACTGAATAGGCAGGATATCCGTCACTTCAAAAAAGTCTGGAGCCAGTTCGATCGATATGGTAAAGGCTACATCCAGGCTAAAGACTTGATCAAGTTCATGCGCTCATTGCAGAAGCCGTTCCAGTTGAGTTATTTTGATTCCAGTTACGACATATCCACCCTTCGAACCACTTGGTTAGCAATATCTGGATCCAATAACGATGACGAATTTAATAGCTCAGCCATCAAACTTTCAGGCAATAAAGGATTTGACAGGTGTAACGATCTTGACTACACTGGGTACTTCAAGTGGTTAAATTCCAAGTTGGACCAGATTTCATTGAAGAAAGCTCTACGGCGTAAACAGAAATTTAATATGTTTTACTATCATGCATTAACCCATGTAGAAGGTACTAAAGGAATATCGATAACTAACATCCTGGTACTTCTGGGACAGTACAAGATCGTTAACCCAGACCACTGCCTACGTATAGATGATTTGATAGTCTTCCGGAAAAAGCGAGTCCAGGTACTAGAAACTTACCGACAGGAGAAGGCACTTGGGTTCTTTCGTACCCTTATACTGCGCCGTAAATTCGTGAAGCTTATGAAATCTAAAAGGAATGGTAGTCCCTTCCCGTCTCCCTTCTCAGCACCTTTACCTGAGATTTTAGTTGACGGATTTGACCCTCCCTACGAATCCAATTCCAACAAGCTGAAATCTGGACACAGTAGAAATTCAGTACGAAGTTTAGACATTGGTTCACCACAGTTGGCTGTCCCTACTCATCAATCCAACCAGCCCCAAAGTCTTACCAGCGTAGCCGACTCTACCACCGCCTTCACAATCCCTATATCCAGGAAGGTGTCCAATAACTCGACCAATTCTGGCTACTCTTCCTGGCTACCCAACGCCTTACCTTCAGTCAGCATCTCACCTACCTCCCCCTACATGGACACTAGGGGGAACCTGGTAGATGATGTCACTGCCTTCAAACTTATGAACTCGTTGGAATCTAACCCCTGGCACAGTCTTTTCCAGGATGAAGCACCCAAGAGGTAGCACCACCTTCTAAATGATTAATCTTAGAACTTTCAAGATTCTATTTATATTTAAATACTTAATTAATCACTAACCATATGATACACCTTCCCCCAATTAGCACAACAACCTAATAACAGTGACTTCAATAATGTTAATATTAATTTGAAATCTTAGATTAAAAAATTAAGCTTTAAGCTTATACTAAAAAATTTCTTACTAGTTTGCTAAAATTTTAATTTTAAATAAACATTAAAATATACTACATTAATAAAAGCTTTGTATAACAAAGCTTGGATTCATAACTCTTTTTACAAAGTCTAACTTTTAAGCTGCATAAAGAAACTACTAAAAATAAATATTTAATTCTATTTTAGTTAGTTTATTTAAACAGTTTTAGCTTATTTTACCAACTTAGTATATATTTAGTTTGTATACTTGTTTTTTTAACAAACTAATTTATAATTTACCTAGTAAAGTATAATAGCAGGTTTATATTTATGCAAATGTAAACCTATTTTTCATATACATTTTATAAAATAAAAGTGAATAAACAAAAACTTGAAAAATTACTACCATTATTTTAATATAAAAATTTAATTGTTATATTAAGTTTTAGTATTTATTAAATTTAAATTAAATTCAAAATTATTTCAAATGAACTAAGAAGAATTAGTTTTACATTTGTATAAATAAAAATATATATATAAACTAAAATATTACATTTTAAAATTTTAATACTTAAAAATAATATATTTATACTATAACTATATTATTTATATCAATAACTTTTATATTTAATAATAATAATAAATATTTTTTTCTCTTTTATAAAATTTTTAAATTTAGTTTTAAATTAATTAAAATAAGTAATATAGTTTTTTTTAATTAAATTATTTAGCTATTTTAATATCTACTTATAATAATATTTTTTATTACAATATAGAAAATAAATTATTATAAACTTGTAACTTACTAACTTATTATATATATTAGCTTTTATTATAGTAAAGCTCTTAATTTAATTTACTTTAACATTTTAAATATCCAAAATAATAATAAATAAAATAGCTATCTTTTTTTATAAATAATTTAAATTAAGTATAGCTTATATATTAAGTTATTTTATATAAAAAATATATATATATTTAATGTTTTCAAAATTTATAGTTTTATTATCTTTATTTTATTTATTTTTAACAGTTTTATTATTTTTAATATTTAGATAATTACTACTAATATTAATATTATTAAAGTTATAATTTTTAATAGTATTTTCTAAATTTATTTTAACTTAGTTTACTTTAATTCTAATATACTTTAAATCTTAAAACAGAGTTTTATTTTATTATAAATCTAATTTATTAAAGAATATTTTTTATTTAATTAGTTTTAAATCTATAGTTTAAGTTTTACTTTAATAAAAACAGATTGCATTTAAGTTAATAAACTTTTAAAAGTTTTAAAAATCTTTATTAAATATATATATTTCTAATAATTTAGCCTACTTTTATTTAAATAAAAATTTTAAGCTTAGTTATATATAGAATAAATATTTATTAAATAATATAAAAGCTAATATATTAGCTAAAATTATTTTATTTATTTATTTAAGATACCAACTTTTAATTTAACTATTTTAATTAATTAATACTTTTTTACTATTTAACTATTTACTTTTTAATTATTTAGCTAACTTATTAATAATTTTTCTAATAAAGATTTAATATTACTATTATTTAATTAATTATTTAATTTAATATAATTATATATATATATTTTCAACTTTTTAATATTATACTTATTTTAATAAAATTGTTACTTTTAAACTTTTAATAAATAGTAAAATATATTAAAATAAATTTTATATTAGTTTTATCTTATATAATTAGTATAAATTATATATTTATATAAAATTTACTAAACTTTTCTATTTAAAAAAACTTTTTTATAGTAATTACTTCTATATATTTATATATAATATTTATAAAACTGCAATATTTAACTATTATTTTAAAAAAGTTTTTTATATTTTTTTTATAATTAAGTTTTTAGCTAATTTAATTATTTTTAAACTTAAAATAAAAATATAATGAAAATATAATAATTTTTAATATATTATTATTACTTTTCTTTATAACTTATTTTATAATTAATATAAACTAAAAGTATATTAAGTAAATTTATATAAAAATATTATATAAAGTTTATTAAAAATAAATTTTATTATAATTATTTATAATAATAACTATATATTTATTATTATTACTTTATTTTTAACTTTTTACTATTTTTATCTTTTTTATATTATTTATTAATATTTATAATATATATTATTTTATTTAATTTATTAAAAGCCTCAAGTATATTTACTTGATTAAATTTAATATTAAATATTTATAGTTTTAGTTTATAATAACTTTTACTTTATTAAATAATTTACTTTGTTTTTTAAATATATATATTTATTTTAATATTACTTTTATATAATAAAATAAACTTTTTAAATTGAAAAAATATTTATAATTTAATAAAAAATATCTTAAAATTTAATTAATATTAAAAAAAAGCTAAAATATCTAAATTATTTATAATATTTTAAATATATTTTAGCTTTTAGTTTATTAATAATAATAAACTAATAGCTATTTAAATATATTAATAAAAATATATTAGCTATAATATAAAAACTACTAATAATAATAATTTTTCTAAAAAAATTAAATTTATTAAAATAAATAACTTATATTATTTAGGTTTTTTCTTTAATACTTTTACTATTATATAGTAAATATACTTATATTAATACTTTTTATTTTTAAGTTTTTATATATATAAAGTATTTATATTTATATTTAATTTTTAAAAGTAGCTAATTTTCTATTTAGTTTATTTTTTATTTTTTTAGCTTTATTTTTTTAATAATTATTAAAAAAGTATATTTTAAATTTTTTTACCTTTATTAAACTTTAAATATTAATTTATTTTATTTTTTACTAAGCTAATTATAGTAAATTTTTTAAATTTTTAAATTTTATATAATTTTAGTAATTTTAGCTTTAATAATAAAATTTATCTATTTTTTATTTATAAACTAATTAATTATTACTTTATTTTTATTTTATATTTTTAAATTTGTTTAACTTTTAAATTTATTTTTATATAAAAAAATTTTAAACATTTTTAAAAACTATAAATTAATTACTTTTTTTAACTTTAATATTAAAATTTTTTAAATTTATAAATTATTACCTCTTTTTAAAAAAAATTTAAATTTATAATTTTTATTTTATTTTAGTTTTAGCTACTTTTTAATTTTTTTAAAAATAATTTTATTTGCTAATAACAAATATATATTATTTTCTATTTTTATTAAATATTTAAATAAATAAATAAATTTTATATAGTATTTTAAAATTATTACTTATTTTACTTTTTGAAATTATAGAAATATTTTTTTAAAGTAAAACTTTTATAGCTAACTTTTTACTTTTTTAATTTTTTAGTATTTTATATATATATATATTTAAATTAGCTTTTTTAAACTTTTCTTTACTAATTTTAAAATATAAATATAAATATTCTAAAATTTTTTATTTTTTTTCTTTAAGCTTATTTAATTTTTTTAATTTTTTTTTAAATAGTATTTATTTAATTTTTATTTAAAATTTATTTATTTTATCTTTATTAAATAAATTTCTATTTAATTTTCTAATTTAATTTAATTAATATACTAGTAAACTATATTTTTTCTAACCTTATTATTTTTATTAAATAGATTTTAGCTATTTTTAATTAGTTTATTTTCATATATAAAAAAATCTAAATTTAGCATATTAACTTTTATAAACTAAAAAAAATACAAGTTATATATTTTGAATTTTATTTTAAATAAAATATAAAAATATAAAATTTTAAAATACTTATTATAAAAATATATTTACTTTGAAATAAAATCTAGTTTAGTAAAATAGTAAAGTTTATTAATTTATTTTTAGTTAAAATTTTACTAATTTTATTTTAACATTTTAATTATTTTTTATTTTAAAATAATTATAATAATAATAAAATTTTAACTATTAATATTTAAATAAATAATGATATAATAAATTTTAAAAGTATATAAGCCATTTTATAATTTATATTCTTTTAAATTTATTAATTACTATTTAAAATATTATTTTTTAAATAATTTTTAGTATAATATACTAAAAATGTAGTATAATACCTTACTTTTAAGCTTTTCTTTATATAAAAAGCAAAAAAACATATATATATATTTATTAATTAATTTTATTAGCTTAGTTTTTTTTTGAATTTCAAAATCTAAATCAACTACTTTTAAAAGTAGCTAATTACCTTTATATTTAGTACTATACATATATAATATTAATAATTTTTTTAGCAAAACCATTATTCTTTAAAATGATTTATAACAAAGAAACTAATACTTTAATTTATATTCTGTTACTACAGTGCAAATAAAATGTACAAAAATTTTACCTTAGGTTAAATACTTAAGTTATAATAAAATAAAATTTTAAAATTTAAAAGTTTTCCAAAGTTTGATTAATAAATAAACTAGTTTAATGCTTTTTTAAAATTTGTTATCTTACTCAAACTTAGATTTTGGTATTTAGAGTGGAAGCTAAATACTTTACCATTGAGATTCAAGAATTATAAATGCTCTTTTTAAAGCCTTTTAAAATGAGATAAAATTTAGCTGATTATATTAGGAATCTTCGATTTTTGTAAAGTTCTGCATTTTTAGTAATTTACTTTGTTTTAATAAACAAATTTTTTTAGAGTTAGTTATTTAAAATTACAAACTGAGTTATATTTCTAAAGAAAATAGTGTTCAAGAAATATATTTAAGTTTATAGAATATAGATAATGAAAAGTCGATTTGTATCACCTAAATTCGAGAAGTTTGTTAGAGCTGGATTTAAAGCTGAAGATTTCAGTGCTCAATTTGTAAATGAGAAATGGATGAAACCAAAATTTTCACTTAGAATGCAAGCCGATATTAGAAAAGCAACATCCTTGTTAGGTCTCGATCATGCTCAATTAGGAATTCCAGCACTTGAACCTAGAAAAGATTTCCGACATGTACCCGAAGGAACCAAGTACCAGAAGAATTATTTGGAAAGGTTTATATTTTATTTTTTCAGTTATTAATATGCGATTTTTAAATTACAGGAAAGCTAAAGTCGATAAAGCTTTACAAAACATGCCCAAAACTATTAGTAAATGGAAGGAGGTATTATTATATATATTTACTATCATTAACTAGATTTTAGGAAATTGAGAAAGAAAATGCTAAAAAGATAAGCAATTTACCCTTTTAATGTATTAATCTTAAATAAAACTACTCATGTTTTAATTTTAAATCCTTATTATCAGAAAAAGTATTAAAGTAAATCTATTATTAATGAATTATATTTGTAAAAAATATAATATATTAATTTTTCCAACATAATTATTTGATAAGTTTTAGATTTATTTCAAAGTATTATTTATTGAAGCAGTATTCTGGTAACTGCTTTATTAATTAAGAAAAGACATTAATATACATTAGGGAGATTATAGATGAATCTCTTCATATTATAAAAATAAGAATGTTATTGAAAATAAGCTTATTTAAAAAGGTACTACTTATTTTAGGTTCTGATAAATGTTGAATAACTTATTACTTTCCAAATAACTATCTGCATTATTGTCTGCTATAAACAAGAAAGAGTAAATGAAGGTTTAGTATCTTAATAATAGATAAAGTATAATATTAAAGCAATATTAAGAAAAACTAAAATGTAACTTTATAGTATAAGTGTTAAGAGTACTACTTTACCTGTATAATGTTATTTACACATTAATACTTTTCTATTTTTCTATTTTTTACTTTCTTTTTACTTTACCTTTATTTATGTAATAATTTTATAATTTATAAATAATTTAGTCTGCATTTATTAAAATATAAAAACTTTATATATTAATAAAAAAAATTTTCTTATATAAAGTAGAAAATATACCTTAGAGTAGTATTTTAGTATTATTATAAATAAATAGCTATTATATATATATTTGATAAGCTTTTATCTTTATGTTAACTTAAGCTTAACTTATTTTTATTTATTTCTGCTTATTTTTGCTTATTTTTGCCTATTTTACATATAATTACCTACCTTTACCTGTTTTTACAATTCTTTTTCTTTTGATTATTTTAATTTTTAATAGCTCTTTTTTAACAGTATTCTAAGAATTTCTAATTACCACCTTTTTAGATAGTATTTTAGCTTTTTTTAAATAGTTTTTAGCTAATAATAATAAGCTAACTAACTAACTATATATATATAATTCTAAAAGTATAAAATAGTTATAGCTATAATTTTTATTATTAACTGTACCTAAAATGTATAAAGTAAAGGTTAATTTTATTAATGTAACTAAAATAAAATACAAATATATTAAAATTAAAATAAAAATTAATAAAATAATAATAATATTTATTTATATAAAAATAAACTTTTTATATTACTATTTTAATACAAAAGAAATAAATAAAGTATTTATTAATTTTTTTCCAAAAGTTAATTGACTAAGCATTTTATTTATAAAAATGAATAAATAGTATCATAAAATTAAATTTATTAGAGTTTAAAATATAGTTAAAGTAAAGTATTACTAATTAATTATTACTTAAAAAAGTTAGGCTGTATTTTACTGTAGTTTTTAAAGTAAAAATAAAAAATATATAACATGGTAAAAATATTTAAGCTTATCATTTTTTGATCAAATGCTTTTTGTAAATTTTTAGAGGCCAAATGCTATAGTTTTTGCAGTTTTAACTAAATTAAACCAAATTTAACAATTCAAACAAAGAATTAAAATATTTAGGCTTATTAATTTTAGTTTAAAGTATTTTCATAAGATTTTGAATTTTTATGTAATAAAAATTATAATTTAAATCTAAATCAATTAGTTTTTAATTATAATTCTTCTGTTGTACTATTTAGTCAACTTTTTTTAATGTGATAAGTCCAAACGTCTTTTGCCTTATGTTAAGCGAAATAGTCAGAAAATGGATTAGCAAAATTATGAGATTTTTAATCAAAAACAATTGGGAATAATAAAATATATCTGCCAAATTAAATTCGATTTTCTAGTCCTTCCATTAGCTAGTTTTTATAAGGTCTAAATAAAAGTTTGATTTTCATCCATTAAGAACGTCTCTTTAACAAACCAACCAACTTTAAAGAAAACAAATGGAAAATACTGGAACCAATTACGTTTCTAAAGGACATACTTTACAATATCTTTTACAACAATTTTGGGGTCATGAATACGAAGCAGCCCATTACTGTGATTTAGATCCCAAAGCCCAACCTTTACCGTTAGCACGTATTAAGAAGGTAATGAAATCTGATAGAGAAGTTAAAATGATTTCTTCAGAAGCCCCTATTCTTTTTGCCAAAGCTTGCGAGATTTTCATTAGTGAGATTACTATTCGAGCTTGGCAACATGCTGAGGAAAATAGGAGAAGAACTTTACAGCGTACCGATGTAGCTGCTGCCTTGGCCCGTTCAGATCAATTTGATTTCCTTATTGATCTTTTGCCTAGAGACGATTTTGGACGAACCGAAGTTCATCATTCAGCTCATGTATCTGGCCAAAAGACTCAAGGACCAGCTGCTAAAGTAGGCACTGATTTTGTAACCCAATCTTCAGCCGCAACTGATAATTTCCCTGCATCTAATTTAGTTACTCCTAATGCGATTGATGCTCCTGTTGCAAGTAGCAATCCTATTAATGTGTCAACTACTGCTGTCAAAGAACCTGTTAAACCGGCTCCATAAATGGTTACAAGTATGTACTTATTTAAAATTTTAATTTAATTTTTAATAGTTAGTATATATTATACAACCCAATTTTTAAATATGTTGATATTGTGGTGCCAATTGGTCTTAAACCAACCAATTATTTGTGGGTTTATTTCTAGTTATTAGTTAAATAAAGAATTTGGTAAAACAAAATCTTATGTAATTAATAAACTACAATAAATATATAGTAAATTAAAGCATATTTTTTATCTAATCATTTATGACAAAAGGTATGCTTTACCCTTAGAATTATTGGAGCCTAAGTGCCTGGTAAGATTAGATTTATATGGGCAAGAGTTACTTATCTCATTTTCAGAGTGGAAATCAAACTCTATTATTATTAAAAGTTAATTTTATAAATTTTTATTAGTAGTTAAATTTTATTTATTTATTTATTATTATGAAAAAGGTATATCTAAAGTAAATATAACTTTCAAATCTCCTAAAATTAGCAAAGGCTATAAATAGAGAATTAGCTACTTTTGAAAGTAGCTGATTTTTATTTAAAAAGCTTGATAAAATCTCAAAAACTTACTAAAATTGGGTTTTAACTAAATAAATAAAACTTATTTATTTAATTTTACATATATATAAACCTTTAAAATTTTTAGTATACTTTACTAAAAGTATAGTAAAAATTAAAATACTAGTATAAATTTAGTTTCTTTGAAAATTTATATTAAAATTTAGCAATATATTTATATTTTAAAATATAATCTTTAATAAAAAAAAATATATATATATTTAAAATTTCTAATATTTAAACAATATATATATATAAATTTATTTAAATTAAAAAATATTTTATTATATAAATTTTAATTATAGTAATTTTTAAAAAATACATATTTATATAAGTTACTTTTTTAATATTTAAAATATTATTTTTAACTATTAAATATATATTTTTATATATTAAGGTTAAAGTTTTTAATATAGTAAAAATCTTATATATTTTTAAAGTTAATAAATTAATATAGGTTATAATTTACTATATTGCTAATATTTATTACTTTTAGCTATAAATATTTATAATTAGCTATAAAAATATTATATTTAATAAATTTATATTTATTTATATAGTTTTATTATATAAGCTTAAATAATAGTATTTATATAATTAAAAAAACTTAATTTATTAAATAAAGCAAACTAAGTTAATGTTTTAGCTATTTAAAGTTTAAAATATATTATAATTTTGCAGTTTACTTAAACTAATTAAATAGATATATATAGTATATAAGTTAAAAACATAAATATTTTTATATTTGCTTATAGTAATAGTTAAATATTTAACTATTTAAAATATATCTTTAGATTATTTTAATTATATTTCTAATTATATAATTTTATTTTATAGAAATATAGTTTTTTAATTTATAATTAAAATATATAGTTATAAGCTATATATATATATAATTTTTATAGTTATTAGCTTAATTTTATATTATTATACTTATAATATAAATATAATATAAGGTATAATATTTTTTTTAATATATATATTTTAATATATATTTAAAATATTATTATAGTAATATAATTTAAAATATTATAACTAAAAGTAAAACATATAAACTATATTTTTATTTATATATAGCAAATATTACATATAATATTTTATAATTTATAAAATAGTAAATATACTTTTAAAATTAGTGTTTACTTTAAAAAAGATGAAATTTTTAATAAAAATAGTAAATTTACTAAAAATCTAGTTTATATTACTAAAATATACTATAATAATAAAAATATATTTTCTAATTTTATTATATTTATAGAATTTAATATTAATTTATATAAAAAGTAGTATAAAATATATAGTATTCAACTTATATAGCAAATTAAAACATTAATTTAATATTATAGCTAATATATTAAATAATAATTTACTTTATAAAATTTTATACTTTAATTATAAATATAAATTTTAATAGTATCAATATAAATTATTTTAATTATTTTATAAAAAATTAAAAAAATTAAAAAACTATTAATAATTATAAAGCTTAAATTAGCTATTAAATATTTATACTTTTAATAAAATAATAAGTATTCAATTAATACTAAAAAATCACTTGTATAATTTAATTTTAAATATATATTTTTTTACTTTTTATATTTAAGTAAATTTGTACCATTTTATTACTCAAAAAATTTATAAGTTGCTAATTTAATTATTATTTTTATTATTTTTTACCTTCTTTTTTCAAGCTTATTTAATTATTATTATTTTTTCTTTTTAATTTTAAATAACAAAATTATACAAAATTAGCTTAATAACTTTATATAACAAATTGACAATTTAATTAAAATTTAAAATAAAAATATATTCTTTATTTTATTATTTTTACTTAAAAACTTATAAGTTTAATATTTAAAAACAAGTTTAGTATAGCTGCTAGTACTAATTAATAAAAAACTTTACCTTATTAATATATAATAAATTATAATAGCTAATAATTTGACTTTTTATAATTTTATTTTAAATCATATAAAATTGCTTATAAAGCTACTTCTGCAACAAAATAGTAAAATATTTATATTTATATCTCATTTCTGTATTATTTTTATTATTTTATATTATTGAAAATATAAAAGCTGTTTGAAATTATAGATGTCTTTATTTTTTCTTACAAATTCTAAATATTGGATTTAATTATTTCTTTACCACCAGTTAGTTTGCAGTTTTTATAGCTATTACTATCTATAACCTAGACTACTTATAAATATATATTAATTTTGCTACTAAAATTTTGCTAATTTTGCTTATTTATATTACTTACTAAATATTTATATTTGTTGCTATTATAATTAATAATAAAGTTAATCTTACTGTATTGCCATTTATTAAATTTTTTATATAAATGCTCATATTTACTACCACTTTTGCATTATAATACTTTATATTATAAAATGTAAAAATTGCTACTAGTGTTATACTAAAAACTAAATATTACAAAATTAAAATAATTTTTAAAATACTTTTAATTTAATTTAATTTTATACTTAATAAATAAATTAAATATTATAAAAAAATTATATATTTATATAAAAGTATATTATTATAAAATATATTAAATATATATAGCTATAAAATTAAAATTTATTATATTAATATAATATATTATTATACTTTACTATATAAAATAAAAGTTATTATTAATTATAATAAGTATAAAATATAAAAATTATTATTATTAATTGATAATATAACTTTTAATATAATTAAAAATACTTATAATTATTTTTTAAAAATATAGTAAAATTTTATTTTATTAGCTAATATTAATAATTTATAAAGTTATTATAATATTTTATTATTTAGTAATTTTATAAGTTATTAACTTTATAGTTATTATTATTATTTTAATTTTTTTTCTAAGCTTATTTTATTATTATTATTTTTTCTCTTTTAATATTATATAACAAAATTATATAAATTTATTTTAATAACTTTATATAATAAATTTTAACAACTTAATTAAAATTTTAAAAAAAATTATTTATTTATTTTAATATCTTTATTTAAAAACTTTATAAATTTAATGTTTTAAAATAAGTTTAGTATAGCTATTAGTAATAATTAATAAAAAAATTTATAACTTAAATATATAATAAATTATAATAGCTAATAATTTAATCTTTTTTAAATTATTTTAAAATATACAAAATTACTTACTAAATTATTATTACTATAAATAATAAAATATTTATTTTTGTCTTTCTATTTTAATAAAAATATAAAGGTTATTCAAAATTGCAAATATTTTTATTTTCTTCTATAAATTTTAAATATAAGATTTAGTTACTTTTTTACTATTAGTTAATTTATAGTTTTTGTAGTTATTACTACCTATAATTTAACTTATATTTGCAACTATTTTAATTTTTCTACTAAGTTACTACTAATTTTGCTTACTTATATTATATATTAAAGTTTTATGCTTATTGCTGCTATACTTAATAATAAAGCTAATTTTATATTATTGCTATTTACTAACTTTTTCATATAAATACTTTTATTTGCTACTATTATTACATTATAGTATTTTGTATTATATATTATAAAATTTACTACTAATATTATACTAAAAACTGAATATTATAATCAGTATTGTACTAAAGGCTAAATATTATAGTTATGTTATATTTTCAAAATATTATTAGTAAATATAGTTAAAAAATTATATATATTTGGTTTTTTTTTAAATTGATTAATATAAAAGTAAAAATTGCAAAGTATATAATTTTAATATATATATATTACTTAAATTAAATTTAAAATTTAAAATTTAAAAATAACTTTTTTATAATGTTAAAATGTAAATTAAAAAAAATCACTTTAAATTAAAATTAAATATTTTTTATAACTTGAAACTTTTAAAATTTTGCTATAATAAACTAAAAGCTAAATACTTTAAATATAATTAAATATACTATTAGTTTTTTAAAAACTTTTTAAAATTGTTAATATATAAATTTATAGTTATATATTTTTAAGTTAATATTTTTTTAGCAATTAATTTATTTTTATTTTTTAAAGCTTTTAAAATTTAAATATATAGTATACTTATATAGTTGCATTTTAAACTTTAAGTTAGTAATATAAATAAACTGGTCAAAATTAAAACACATTTATACAAGTGTAAATCTACTACTATAGTATATGTAAAATTTAAAATTTAATTTCAAGTTAAATATATTTAAAACTTTTAAAAAACTGAAAACTAATAAATTTATATAACTTTGTAAAAGCTCAAAATGAATATAATGAAAGAAGATAAAAAAATATATACTATAAATTAGTTATACTATAAATGAAATAGTTTCTAGTTATTTTGGTATAATATATAAACAGCTAAAAAGTATTGAGCTTAGTTTTTTTTTATAAGCAAGTTATTAATTTTCTCAAATTAGTAGTCAATGTTAAGAAACTAATCATTAAAATACAAATTCCATAATAAAGCTTTACAAAAAATAAATAAGTAAAGTTATGATAAAAGTATATAAAATACTTATACTGTCACTTTTCAAATACTATTAACACCCCAGTTAAATGGTTAATTAATAGAATATAAAAGTATATAATAAATGAATATAGCTATTTTATAATATAATATATATTTTAATCTATATATAGGCTCTGTTAAAATCGCATTAAATGGAATACTTTTAAAATAATAACTATGTATTATTATATAATTAAATAGGAAGTACTTACTATACTTATATATACTAATTTATATTTTGATTTAAACTACTAAATTGATTATTAAAAATATAAAGATAAACCTATACTTTCTGGAAAACAAGTTCAAAGATGGTAACAACAAAATCCACTACTTGATTGATTCTCTCTTTAATAGTATGCTTAAAAATAAATCTTAAATCAACGATTTCTTTGCCGATACGTCTTTTACATAATTAATAATAAAAATTACAAAATATTACCTGCCACCAAACTGAAAGACTTGGTTTAAGGAAGGCGGATAGAAGTAGTAGTATAGTTGTAGTCAAAAATAGAACTATCATGACCTCATCCTTTCTCATATCTCTTTCTTTTTAAAATTTTAGCAAGGTTTTTAAATTTAACTTACGAAAACAGTTGGCTAGAATTTCTTTGATCTTATCTTCAGCAGGCAATTCGTTTACGATTTTACTAAATGCTTTATCTACTAAGCAGCTATTTTTCGTACAGGATATTTCACATGTCGTATTCTTTGGTAATATAAAAAAGGTGGAATGTTCTGCTAACGAACATTTACAAAACGAAGGTAACGGTTCCAATCCAAACATATTTACATTCAAATTGATCAAACTAAGTGTTTTTATATGGCTGGAATTGGGGCGATAAGAAATAATGATTTGAATGGGGGTTAAAAAAACTCCATTGTATCCAATGAAATTTATAAAATAAATTTACGTAGGAGTTTAGCATTTCGGAAATAGATTGAACTTGACCATTACAAACTTAGGACAATTTGGTGCCAACAGCTTGAAAGAAAGTCATACTCTTCAAGAAGATAGGTAGGGTCCAAGTTAAATTTACACGTACTCCGACATTTTTTAATTACTAGATAAGAAATATGGATAAGCGAAGAGAAGAGTTAGAGAAGAAACGTTCGAGGTTAGTAGCCTTACGACAGGAACGAGAAGAACGTAAGAAGGAGTTATTAGAGACTACACCTTCACCAAAACCGAATTCACCTTCGGCTGGGGGAATAAACCGATCACGAACATTTGCTGTACGAGGTAGGGCGAGTGCAAACATGACACCTACCCCGAAAAGTTCGGAAGCACCCGAATTACATACGCGTGGTGTAAGCATAAGTGGTGCGATTGAGACAAGCCAACTACGTAGGAACATCGATCAGTTAGTTGAAGAGTTCGTCCCTGAAAGAGCATCTTCGACAGCTTCGAGTTTGGCGGATAGATTTATAACTCCGTTAAATTCTACTGACCCTTCCAGAGTTACTTCGCCTTTATCAGCTCAAACTCCAACTACTAATATGGTGGTACGACCCGTACCTAAGTTAACCACCACACAAGCTTTAATTTACGATATACCACCTCAAGAACGGGTGATGTACAGCAAAGAATCTCAAACTACTTTAAGTATGGCCGATTCAGCGTACTACGACGAAGCAGAAGTTGTTCGTAGGGTTGAAGAAGCTAGGCAAAAGGATGCTTTAGAACTTCAACTTAAACTTGAAGAAGAGAACCGAATAAAAGCTGAAGAAGAGGCTGCAAAACTGGCTACTGAACAGGAGAACGAAGATGATACTTTTCTCGAGCTTACAGAAGAAGAGAAAACTACCATATTCGATTCGGAGAATTTCAAGGAGTTTTTGGACAACTCGTCCAGGATTATCGAACGTGCTTTGGGAGAAAAATACGACTTTATGATCGATTATACTGCATATGACACTGCAAACGAAGATTCTTCAAGGATGGATAGTGTCAAACGCATCGCTCTATTCGCTGACGATCGTATTACTAGACACCGTTCCGTCATGGATATCCATTGGTCACCTAATCACTCTGAACTCCTTTTAGGTGCTTACAACAAGAACGTACTGGCTGCTAACGAACCTGATGGCCTCGTTGCAGTTTGGAATTTACATTTGGCTGATAGACCGGAATTTACATTCCACGCTCAAGTAAGTCTTTTTTTCACATTAATGTTTCAATTGATATTAACTTAATTTTTTTTTAAAGTCAGATGTGTTGACCGCTAAATTTTCGGCTTACCACCCCCATCTCATCCTCGGAGGTACCTACTCCGGACAGGTAGTAATCTGGGATACGCGGTCTAAATCCAAGTTACCGGTACTTGCCTCCCCACTAACTTCCGTAGGGCATACTCATCCTGTATATTCTGTCGACTTGATAGGTACTCATCAAACTTTAGCTGCTGTATCAGCATCTACCGACGGTATGGTATGTACTTGGCAGTTGGATATGCTTGCTCAACCTCAGGTAATTTAATATATGTCTATATTTGTTAAATTTATATAGGATATTTTGGAACTTTCACATACCGGTCATCCTAGAACTGATGAAGTAGCTGTTACCAAATTAGGATTCTTAGCTAATGAAACCGCTACCTTCCTAGTTGGTACCGAAGAAGGCACCTTGTACCACGCGCATCGTTACGAACGGGCCGGGAAGTAAGTTTATACTATTTTTTACAACAACTTGCTTATAAAAACAGTAAAGCGGGTATCCACCCCTACCATAGCTACAAAGGACATACCGGTCCTATAACCGGCCTTTCATGCCACCCTACTCAACCTCAGGGTACTACCGACTACTCCGATCTCTTCCTAACTTCTTCCTTTGATTGGTCCGTTAAACTATGGCGTGCCAAAGTAGCTTTATTTTGCTGTTTCATTTGAGCTAACTAATTTTTAAAGTCGGCTACCCAAGCTAATCCCACCTCCAGCTCACTCTCGGGACATACTTCGCAGACTATCCAGCCCATCCACTCTTTCGAACACGGTGGCGATTACGTTTACGACGTACAGTGGTCCCCTACCCACCCTGCGCTCTTCGGTGTCGTCGACGGATGTGGTCACTTCGATTTGTGGAATCTAAATGTGGATACCGAGGTAACCTTTTACTCTAACTAACCATACCATTGATTTTTATTATAATTTAGGCTCCTATCGTCTCCACTCCAGTATCTGAAAGAGCACTTAATAAACTCAGCTGGCACAAGGATGGCAACAAGGTTGCAGTCGGTGCTTCTGATGGCCAACTTTGTGTCTACGAATTAGGAGACGTAGTATATATTTTATCACAATATTCTAAATACCCTTTTTTAGATGGTTAACCCTTCTGCTCAAGATTGGGAACAATTACAAAGCACTCTAACCGAACTTTCAGCCACTTCCTCTACTACCCCCATAGCTACTAATCTGAAGCAACAGACTGCTTCCTCTTCCCTCTCCAACTTCTCGTTTGGTCTAGGTGGTCATACTTCTTCATTGAGGGCTTAGCTTTGGATGTTTAATTAAATTTAGGTTGGAAATTTTATTAATATGAATATTCTTTAAGGTCCATATTAGTTTAATTAAATTTTTTAAGTTTATGCTAAATTTTCTTTGGGATTGATTAATGTATTCTCTTATTTTTTTGTAATTAATATAACAATCTCTTAATTTTAAATCAAATTTGGTTTACTAATTAAATTAAAAATTTTATGGAAATTAGAGTATTTAGATAGGTTCTTCAAAAAAGAGCAACTTTTTATTAAGAAGTTAATTATTTACTGTTATAATAGTTCAATAAAGTAAGCTTCCTTTTACCACAATAAATACTAGATATGATTTTAAGCCAGCTTTAAGTAGTATTTAAGTATATATTATTTATTTATTTATTACTACTAATTTATATTATATGTGAAATCTTATGAATTTTAATAGTATTCTTTTTTTATATTGAATAAAGGGAATAATAAGAAGTAATAGAGATAAAAATTATACTAATAGAGTAAAAAAAAGTATTTTTCATTTGTTTATACTAGTAGATAATATATTAGCTACTAAAGTTAACATTGTTATTATTAAAATTAAAACTGCTATATCAAAATTTATAAAAAGATTTATATTTATAAAAGCCTATAATATTGTTACTAAAATTTGTAGTAAAATTGAAAAGCTTTTTTATAAATAGTAAATTTGTTGCTAAAGTTTACATTATTAAAATAAAATTTATAGCAAAGTTTATTTATATAAAAACTACAGTATTATTACAAAAATTTGCAGTAAAGTTAAAAAGATTTATTTTTATAAATATTATATTAGTTGCTAAAGTTTGTAATAAGAATATATATATATATATTATTAAAAAACTTTATTATTTTTTACAAATAAGTAAATATATTACTATTTAATTTTTTTTTAAAATAAGTAATAAAAAACTAAAAAAACTATTATTAAAATAGCAAATTTAAAAAAAGCTAATATAGAAAATATTTATTTATTTTATTACTAAATTTATATAAAATTATAAAAAAGAAAAAAAATATAATTAAAATATATATATATATAAATTTAATATATAATTAAATTCTAATTATATATTTTTATTATTTATATTTATAAGTTTATAATCTTAATTTTTACTTAATTTAAATATATAAAACTAGGCTACTTATAGCTTTAATATAAATAATAAAAATTTACTAAATATAAATATAAATTAAGCTATAAAATATTAAAGTAAATGTTTTATAATTTTATAATTTTAACTATACTATAATTATATTTAATGATTTAATAATATTTATTTTTATATAACTATTAAACTATTTAAAACTATATATAAAAATAATTAAAAAATAGTTTAAAAATAAAATATTTAATAATAATAATAATAATAAAATATTAATTAATAATGAAAATAATATAAAGCTTTTTTATAATAAGTATAAGTATATTTAAATAATAAATACTAAAAATTAAAATTTATAACATTTAATTTAAATTTTATTTTATTTTAACTATTCAATATAATTTAAAATAATAATTTATTAATTAAAGCAAAATTAAGTAAAAAAAAATTACTTATATAGTTATTTATCAATAAAATAAGTAGCTTTTATTAATTTAAATATATAAAAATTATTAATAGCTAATAAAGTACTTGCTATATTAATTATAATAAATACATTTAAATTTTATTTAATGATAAATACTTTTTAAAGTGTTAAATAATAAAGTAAACTTTTTATTTTAATATATATATATATATTTTAAATATTAGTATAAATTAATAATTTAATATAAATATTGTAATAGTATTAGTTTTATACCTAATTATAAAACTATTTGTAGTTTATATTTAATAATTAAAATAATATATTTAATTAATTATATAAAAAAATCAATATTTATTTATTAAGTAATTACTATCATTTTATATTATATATAATTTAATAGTTAAATTCAAAAATTTATTAATTTTAAGAAATTTACTAAATATTTTTAACATTTTTTAGAAAAATATTAGAAGACAATCTTAATATTTAAATTTAGTATTATATACATTTTTATATATAGAGTAATTGAAAATAATTAAAGGATTGTATAACCTTAATCCTTTATATTTTATTAAAATAATTGATTTTAAATCTAATAACATTTTTTATATATTTAATTATTCAGTTATACTTTTTTATATTTTAAATATTTTAATAATCTAATAAATTAATAGATAATAATATAATATATATATATAATTTAGTATAATTAATGTAATAATTATAATAAATTAAAAAAGTTATTATTAAAAAATTATTACTATTATATATAGTAAAAAAACTTTACTTAAAAATATATAAAAATATTAGCAAAAATAGTTAATATTTAATATTTACTAGTAATTTTAATTATAATAAATATAAATTTAGCTACTTTTAAAAATAAAATAAAAAAATATTAAGATAATAAAATTAATTAAAAATAAATAAACAAATAAATTTTACATATTAAAAAATCAATAATATTTAGTATATTTTACTAAAAATTATTTAAAAATTAAAATTTTAAAAGATAAACTTGCTATATAATAGTAAATTATTTTTAAAAATTTATATATTAATATATTTTTAAATATTAATAAAAAATATTTAAAAAAATTAAGCTTTAAAATATTAAAATTATATATTTTTTAGCTTTAATTTAATTTTTTTAAAAATGTATTATTATAATAATATTATAAAAAATTAGTAGTATTATTTAGTATAATTAATAATATAGCTAAAATATATTTTAAATATTATTTTAAATATTAAATATTTAACTTTATTTTTAAAGCTATATTTTAATAATAAATAAGTATAACTATATAAAATTATACTTTTATTTTTATATAAAATACTTATAATAATTTTAAGTATAAATTGAATTAAATATATTAAAAACTAATTAAATTGTTAAAGTTTTATTTTAATATTATTAAGTATTATTAAAATAAATTAAAAAATAAGTAAAAGAATTTTTAATCTAAAAATATATTAACTTTTTAAATAGTAATATTTAAATTTATATTTAGATATATATAAAAAGTAGTTTAAATATTAACTTATTTAAAATTTTTATAAAAATATAGCTTTACTTATATACTTTTATTTTAAGTTTTTTTAAAAAGTTTGCTTAAAATTATTAAGCTTTAATTTTTAATTTTATATAAAGTTATTATCTTTTTCATTACTTTAAAAATTAGAAAATATATTAGGTTTTAT
>JAWQFY010000294.1:0-38028 GCA_037055185.1 Capillidium rhysosporum | reverse complement strand
AAAGTATTAAAATAAAATTTTAAGTAATTTTATTATATAATATTAAAAAGTATCTAATTATTTATTTAAATAAGTTTATAATTATATATTATATTTTAATATATTTTTTTATTAAAATTTAATTTTTTTTAATATAAATAAGTATAATAAAAAAAATTTAAAAAATTATTTAATAATTTTTAAAAGTAAATAAATATATATTTATATTAAAAAAAAAGTAAATAAATATTTTTTAAGTATAAAATAAATTAAACTAAACTTTTAACTATTTTAAAAGCTTAAATAATATAATATATTTTTTTATATAGTTTACTTACTAATTTATAAATTATATATATTATTTGAAATTTTTTTTAATAAATATAATAATTTTGCTACTTTAAAGTATAAAATTTTTTACTTTATAATTTAGAATTTTTAATTTTTAAATATTTTTATTGTCAGTCTATTATAATTAATAGAATAAACTTTCTAAATTAATATTATAAATAAAAAAGCTTATATAATTTTAAAGGTAAATAAGTTATATAATAGCTTATATATTTGCAAAGCTAAATTTTTATCTTTTTAAATATATATATATAAATTTTAGTAAACTTTATTAAAATTATAATAAAATAAAGTATTTTTATACTTTGTTTATATTAGTTTTCATATTAAAAAACCTATTTTTAATTTTTAACAAATTTTATTAGCTTAATTTTATTAATAATATTTTAATTTAAAATTAATTACTTTTACCAATTTTAATCTAGCATTATAATAATAAAAATAAGTTAATATATTAGTATTACTTTTAAATTATTTATATAATTATATTAATTGATTTTTTTATCATTTTTAGTAAATTATTAGTATAAATTAGTTTTACTAAAAATTAATTATAAAAGTACTAGAATATTTTTTAGGGTAAATTATATATATATATATCAGAGATATTAAAAGTGATAATTTTTATAAGTGAAGTTCTAAAAATAAGTAGATCAAAATTAAAATTGTTTTTTTACACAATATAAAACCTAGATTTAGTAGAAAATTTATAGGTTTTAAGCCTATTACAAAAGTAAAGAGTTAGTCTTTAAAATTTAGCTATTAAAATTAGTTTCTGATAAGGATATTTATCGCTTAAAGTAAACTTTGTCTAAGAAGCTCTAAACGATTACCTATCAGGAAATTGATATCGATTTATTTATTAACACTTATACAAGAGATTACTAAAGTGGAAGACTTCCAGATAAAAAGATACGGGACACTAGTCTTTCGGAGAGCTTGGATCACCAGTTAACTATAGCAAAACTTTCGGCTTGAGTTATTTTGCTTTAGAAAAATGAATTATATTCCACAAGATTGATAAATCTACCAAATTAAATTCAATTCTAGAAGGTTTTATTCGCTAAGTTTGAGAATCCAAAATAAAAATTTGGGTTTTTTGTTGATTAGGCATGAGCCTTCTTAAAACTGAGAGATCTGTCAAATTAAACTCGACTATACTGTTATTCTATTGGCTAAAATTTTAAGGAAAGAAAAGTTTAGGGGCTTTTTGTTAATGTAAAATGACACTTCACGTAATCCATTAGATTAGCTTGCTGAGTAGCAAAACTTTTTTTTTGAATTTAAATAGGTACGTTGGTCCATTATCAGATTTCGATTGGCTATAAACCAGTAAATATGTAGCATGACTCGTGCTGATATAAGTTCGAGAATATAAAAGTCGAAATCACAATGTCGAAGCTTATTGTTTTACAGAAAAATGGCTACCGCTCAACTTGCAACCTTCAAACTCCCACCCATTGAAAATGAACCTATGAACGACTACGCTGTCGGTTCAAAGGAACGTGAGCTTTTACAAAATGCTCTCAAGGCTATGATTGCTTCCGCTCCCTTTGATGTCCCTTTAATCATTAACGGTGAAGAAGTTCGTACCGGTGCTACCGAATCTCAACTCAGCCCTACCAACAAGAAGCTAGTACTCTGCAATTTCCACAACGCTGATGCTGCCCTTACTAAGAAGGCTATCGAAGGTGCTTTAGCTGCTAAACAAGCCTGGGAAGACATGCCTTTCTACGACCGTCTTGCTATTTTCATGAAGGCTGCTGATTTAGTTTCCAAGAAGTACCGATACGAAATCAACGCTGCCACCATGATTGGCCAAGGTAAGAATGCTTGGCAGGCTGAGATCGACTCTGCTGCCGAATTAGCTGATTTCTTACGTTTCAACTGCAAGTACGCCGAAGAACTATACACCCAACAGCCCCCTAAGAACGCCCCTGGTGTCTGGAACCGTGTCGAATACCGTCCTTTAGAAGGCTTCGTATTAGCTGTTTCTCCTTTCAACTTCACCGCCATCGGTGGTAATTTACCTGCTGCTCCTGCTTTGATGGGTAACGTCGTTGTCTGGAAGCCTGCCCCTGCCGCCGTTTACTCCAACTACATCATCCAGAAGATATTTAAAGAAGCTGGTTTACCTGATGGTGTTATTCAGTTCGTCAACGGACCTGCTCCTGAAATCGTAGGTGAAGCTCTATCTTCTCCTGATTTTGCCTCACTCCATTTTACTGGTTCTACTCACGTATTCAAGAGTTTGTGGCAGAAGATTGGTGAGAACATTCACCTTTACAAGTCTTACCCCCGTATCGTTGGTGAAACTGGTGGTAAGAACTTCCACTTGGTACATAAAACTGCCGACCCTAAGCATGTCGTACCTCAATCTATCCGTGCCGGTTTTGAATACCAAGGTCAAAAATGCTCTGCTTTATCTCGTCTCTATTGCCCTGACAATCTGTGGGAAGAGACCAAAGCTCTCTTAATCTCCGAAGCTGCTAAGATCAAAGTTGGTGATGTACTCGATTTCTCCAACTTCGTCACCGCTGTTATCAACCAGACCGCATTCGACAAGATCAAATCCTACATTGATTACGCCAAAAACAGCCCCGACGCCGAGATCATCGTAGGTGGTACTTACGATGACTCTGAAGGCTACTTCATCCAGCCTACTATTATTGTAGCCAAGGACCCCAACTTCAAGACTATGACTGAGGAAATTTTCGGTCCCGTAATCACCATCTACGTCTACCCCGCTGAAGACTTTACCAAAATGTACCAGGTAATCCAGGACACCACCAGCTACGCTTTGACCGGTGCCATCTTCGCTAATGATCGTGCTGCTGTCAAGGATGCTACTAACGGACTCCGTAACGCTGCCGGTAATTTCTACGTTAACGACAAATGTACCGGTGCTGTAGTAGGTCAACAACCCTTCGGTGGTGCTCGTGCTTCCGGTACTAATGATAAGGCTGGTTCTATCAACCTTTTATACCGTTTCGTATCTGTACGTACAATCAAAGAGTCCTTCCTCCCCATCTCTGGATTCCTTTATCCTTCCAACCAAGCTTAAGCCTTTGGTCTAATTTTTTAAATATTTTAAAGCTGATCAAAATTTGTGCTTAGTTATATATAAGAATTTTAGTTCGATATTAAATTTGTATATGTTAATTTTTTATTATTTTTATTTACTATCTCTAGTCTTTTATACTTATATGTATTGTAGTAATAGATATATATTTGAATTTAAATTAATATTAGTAAATCAAGTTCAAAACTAATGTGTCTAGAATTCGATTAACTAAAAGTAATTAAATGACGTAAACAAAAACTTTAGTATAGACTGATTATTTAATTACTAGCTATTCCCTCATCTCATCTTTAAAATTATATTTAAAAACTGAAAATAAATGCAAACTAATGTACGTACTCAACTTCAAAACTAAAGTTAAAGAATTTAACTTTGCTCAAGCTAAGTTATAAAGTTGCGTAGAAAGAATAGATCAAACTCATCCGTAATATATATATATATATATCTTTTTTGACTTAAACCTTTTGTTTTAGATTAGTTGGTTTATTGTCTTTTACTAGATCTGACTATAATTGAAGGAAATTAATTTAGTTCTACTATAAAAGTATTCGATTTAAAATCAAACAAACTCATCACCCCAACTGGATTTGATAAAATTTGAATCCGAATTAGATAATATATTGATGGCATTTAATTTAGTCAAAATCTATTATGAGCTTCAATTACTCTGTAATTTAGATAATTTTATAGGTATTTAAAAACCTTTCTAGCTTTACTAAAAAAGGGTAAACATATAAATTTATATTTTATAATGTTATATACTATAAAGTTGCATATTTTTTTAGGTATAGTAAATAGAAAAAGTTGGTTTTAAATATTCTTAAGTGTATTTAAGTTAAATTTACCCTATATAATAGAAAAATTATGCTAGTATTTTAGTTTTTCTATTATTTAGAGTAGTATTTTGTTATACATAATATTACTAAGGTAGAATTTTGATATATTATAATTTTACAGTCTACTTAAACTAACTATAAACTTATATATATAGTATATAAGTTAAAAGTATCTAAATTTTTATACTTACTTACTTTTAAAGCATAGTTTTAAAAGTAAAAGTTGAGCATCTAATATTTAAAGCTATACCTTAAAACTATACTAAGTAGTTGCTATATAATAGTATTATTTTTTAATATATACCTAATTATAATGATTTTTTTTAGTTGTTAGCTTAAAACTTTATTATTAGATTTATATAATAGGTATAATATAATTAATAATATTCTATTTTTTTTAATAACTAAGTATATTAATACTATATTATTTATAATAATTAAGTTATTAATTATGTTTAAATAAATAGTATTTTTAAAAGGTAAATTTATATAACTTTAATTTCTAGACTAGTTTAATTTTAAGTAAAGCTACTAAATATAATAATAAATAGCTAATTTAATTAAATTTAAATATCTAAAATTAGTAAAAGTAAAAAGCTAAAAAAGCTAAAAGTAACTACTATTAGGTAAAGTAATTAAAAAAAAATTAAATATTATAAGTATAATTAAGTAAAACTACTTAATATTTTAGGTAAATAGTATTAAATATAGCTTTTTTTAAAACTTAACTTTTAATTATAGCTAGTAAAGTTAGAAATAAGTAAATATTAATATAAGTATATATAGTAATATTGAATATTAAAGATACTATTTTTAGTAAAAATATTTTTACTTTTTTTAATATCATTTTATCTAACTGATTAGATAACTATATATTTTTAAAAATATACTACTAATTTAATTTAATTTTTTTTTACTATTTAATTAAAAATATAGTTAATAAAAGCAATAGATATATAAATACATAATATTAAAATATTAACTTTAATTATATTTTATAACTTATTATAGGTTTTAATATTTTCTTATAATTTTCTTATATATTTATAATGCTATTATAGTAGCATATTTTAAAATAAAATAAATAATAGCTAAAAAGTATATAAATTAGTATTTACTAAGAAAGTTTATATATTATAAAATTAAAAGTTAAAACTTTTAAAAATAGCTTATAAAGAAAAAAATACTTATATTTAAAAATATTTTTATTAATAATTTATTAATAAAAATAGCTATCTAAAAAGTTAGTAAAAAGCAGCTAAACTCATATTTTTAAATGATAAAATCTAGTATATATAAAAGTAAATAACTAACTTATTTAGAATCAATCTGATAGGTGTAATTTTTTGTAAAAAAAAGCTTCCACTCTTCATAACTCCAGCTGGGGGAGGTACTTATAAGCAGGACCAGGAAAATGTATAGTGGAGCAGAGTTAGTAAATCACTTAACTCACACCGTAACTATTTGGATTCTGAAGCTTTAGCCAGTTCTAGAAACCTTACTTTACTTACCTCAAAAGGAAATAATCTAGGAACCAGAGGCGGGTTAGGTATACCGTTAATACGGGAGGTGTTAATTTTTGAGTAATAGATACGCTTCATAAGATTGTTTAAATTCAAAGTACAAATAGTAGTCTCGAATTTTGACCAAGATTCAACTTAAAGAATTCTAAATTGAACTTGCTTTTTATATTTTCGGAAAATTTGGATGGTTTTTGGTTTTGAAGGTAGAAATATCATTTTCTAGCTTTTCAACGTAATTTTTAGTTTTCGTCACTCCTACCATAGATCGATCGTAGATGGCTAATTTGACGGTAACAACCATTCTAAACCAGAGTGGGAAATATATGAGTGACGATTTACTAGAAGCACAATTTCAATTACAGTTAGAGTCTACAGTTTCTGGAGGTAGTGCTAGACCCAGTGTTGATGAACCTAGATTTAATCTCGGACTTGGGTTGAGGGCTGGACATCTGACCTCCAATTCACAACCCACCAACCGTAGTAGTTTTGATCTTGGAGTATTTACTAGAACAGCGAGTTCATTATCCAATTTTGTGAGTACAAGAGATAGTTTAGATGCTTATAATTCAAATAACAAGAGCGATGGAACTGTTAACGTCAGCAAAATTAAACTATTAATTGGATTCGCACAAATTGTTGGTTTGGTAAATTTGGACCATAGTTTGGTCAAAGTCGATGAAGTTGAAGCTAAATTGAATAAATTTGATCAACTTAAGCTTGGATTAGGTATACAGTTGATTTATATTTTTTAGTAATTAGAATTTATAGATGGTAGAAGCCAACCGTTTTATCTAAGCCCACCAAAAGTATTATTTTGCGATATAAATTTAGAATCCAATGTACCTTTGACATGTAATTAATATTATTTTATATTTCTAAATTTCAAAGTTAATTTTCAGCAAAATTTGGATCCTCGCTTACCATCCAGTTATCGTGGTAAATCAGTCAAAATTACCTATCATTTAGTTTTATCTTTACAAATTAACGCTGCCGGCACAGAGCCTAGATTAGTAAAATTACCCTTTACTCTGTTTGGTAAACGTAATAATTTAAATATTTATTATTACTTAATTTATTTATTTAGGTCCAAATGATAAATTTGATCTCTATGCTTGTGTAGCTAATACTCCAAAATCGAAACCGATACTGTTATCGGAATCAGGTAAGACAGTTTCTTTTTAATATTTACTTAAATAATTCAAGCCGAAATAGTTGCTAGTAATGATGCCGACTTTATTAAATTAGCTTTAGAACGACTATCGCTCGATTCTAACTATGAACCAGATATGCAATCACCAAATATTAATCATGATTTACCCTACAGGCCGCACAAATTCTCATTAAGCCAAGAGGAATACGATTTAGGTAGCTTATATCTGACCAAATCGGCATATCGTCCTGGTGATATAATAAACGTACTGCTTGAAGTCAGTGCTCCCTTTCTTAAACTTTTCCAGGTAATTCTAAACTAAGTTAATATTTAATTTAGAAATAGTTATCTATTATGTTGGAATCTTTGGAGGATGTGTCGGAACGATTTGCTAATTTACCAGCAAGTAAGATCGAAGTTATGACCAGACAAGTTCTAGCTCAACAACAGATGACTACTACCAATCTCAAACGTTGCCTTATTGAAACTATTATCCCTGCAAGTGTTGCTCCCTCATTCACTACAATGCAAGGTAATTTTATGCTCCTGGAGTCAGTTTATGTAATAACCATTTTGTTTTAGTAACGCTTCGGTACCAGCTCCGGTTCCAATTTAGCTTGATTAAGCGTACAGAGCCATTGTTTGTTATAGGCAAAGTAGATAAATATCGTGATTTTAAGGCGGCAGCTTTGCCCAACCATATGAACCTAGAGACATTGAACTGTTGTGTACCAATTGACATTGTCAAATTACATCTTAACAACGAATCAACAGCAGTAACAAAAGTTAGATTATCGGTAGGCTAGAATAATCAACTTTTTGAAAGTAAGATATCCCTCTATTATTTTAAGAAGTTGCTTAGGTTGAACTTCAGTATTATATGTTCAAATATGTATATAGTTTGAAATAGTTTACTAGCTAGTAGTGTTAGTAATATCTGTCTTATTAGTAGTTGCTATGTTTAAGCCTTGTAGAATTAAAAGTTTTTGTTTTAGTTAGGTTTAATTATAAACTTTAAAACCTTGTTATATACTGTTTAAAAAAGATTACTAATATTTAAAATAATACTATTTCTCTTAAAAGCTAAAATTAAATCTATATTAAGATCTTATCTTCAAATTAGAATTAACAAAATTTTAAAATTTATGTTACAGTTTATAACAAATACTTCTTTAAAAATATGTAGTTATTTTTTAATTTATATATTGTTAAACTAAATATAAGTATAAATATTGGTATTATTATCTAGTTTAAATATATATAAAATAAGTAAAAATAAGTCAAATAAATGGCAATTAATAAATTAGTTAAAAAATAAATCAATTTATAAAATAGTATAATAAAAACTATTTAAATATTTTTAATCTAATTAATTAAATTTAAAAACTTTTAAATTTTGATTTAATTTATCTAATATTTTATAGTTTAAAAAGCTAATAATAGAAAAGTAAATTAAATTTCTATTTTCTTAATTTATAATTTATTAAAAAAATGATATAAAAAATTAAATTAATAAAAAATAAAAAATAAAACTTTATTTTTAACAAAAATAATTAATGATTAATAAATTAAATTAAACTTTAATAAAATACTTTATATTTACTAAATTTAATATAATATAATATATTATATTTAAAAATAAATAAAACCTAATAGTAAATAAAAGTTTACTAATAATCTAAAATATAAATTTTATTTAGTTAAAATTAAAATAAAATAAAATAATAACTAATTAAAAAGCTTTAAAAATATTAATTATATATATATTTGCTTTTTATAAGCTTTTTTTTACTATTTTAATTATTTTTAACTAAAACTTTGCTTTTTAAAAATTTAAAATAAAGTTAATTTAACTAAGTTTTACTAAAATATTATACTACTATTCAAATATTTAAAACTAGTTAAATTAAGTTAAAATATTAATATCTAATTTTTTTCATCCTATAAAAAAGCTTATTTAAAAATGATTTTTAGCATATTAAAATAAATTTAAAATAAGAAAAATAATTTATTAAAATTTTATTATTTACTAAATTTATTAAAGAAAATTCTAAGCTTTAATATTTTAAATTTCCTTAGCTAAATTAATAAATGTATTATAACCCTTTCTCTAGATATATTTATTATAGTTATGATCAAGATTTAGAGCTAAATTTGAGAAAATTCTTCTGAATATATTATATGCACTAGTTTTTTTCTTTCTATTGATTTCAATTAAATTATAAAGTACTTTTAAAGCAGTTTAAATATTATTAATATTATTTAATTAATTTTATTGATGTAAAAATATGCAATAATAACATATAAAATTTTAAAAGCTTAATTTTTTTGAAAATTCCCCTACTTAATTCCAAGTTATAGCTATTTAAGCTAAACAAAAAACATATACTTATCATTAAAAGTATTATAATTTGCATCATAAAAACTTTTATAAAAATAGACTTTGTAATATAAAGTTTGTCAATTTAAATAAGGTAGGCTTTAATTTGCATATTACTAAAAATATTACATCTATAAATAAATTATTTTCCTATTAAAAAGCTTTAAAATCTTGGTCTATATCTACAGATAAAAAAATCTAAGCTTATTTACTCTCATCTTGCTCCAATTCCACATACAACTCCTTCAAACTATTATCTTCATCTTCATAAGTCGGAATATCTTTTAAATCCTTGTTAAGTATCTGTTTACCTATCAGTAACCTCATAAATTGACTAAATTCTTTTAACTGGCAAAAAAAATAAAAAAACAAAATTCAAATCAATAATTATTAAAAAACTATAGTTTACATTTTTACAACCGCTCATATAAGCTACTGATAAAGTTAAAGTACCCATAACCGTAGTACATAATAAAGTGCCTAATCCGAAAGTCTTTAGGGCGAACATCCTAGCCTCTTCGATCGGTTGAGAGCTAAATTTAGTAGCTAGTTTCGTATGCGGATTATAAGTATCTACATTTTTAGCAGGTAATTTTTTGTACCGAGCTAAAAATCCACCCTTATTTCCTAAAATAATTTATATGCTAATTAAAATTTATTTATTTCTAAATATTTCTTACCTTTACGGTTATAAAAAAATACAGATGCTAAACCTAAAGTGAACGAAGCGAACGCTATCTTTGGTAAAAGTTTCTCGTAGTTTTGGATACTATTAGTATAAGTTGTTGTTGTCGTTGTAGTAGACGTAGTGTTTGCATTATCTTTACAAGTTTTGTCTTCGTTCGTGTTCATTTTTTTGTAGTAATAATTTTTGTAGATTTCAAAACTTTAGCTCAATTCCAATTCCAATGATGAATTTAGCTTTAACAAATAAAAATACTACATTTTGATACATTTTACTTGAAAATTGAAAATTTATGTCATAATAATTTTCGAAAGGATATAGTAGTAGGAATTAAAAGTTTTAGTTTTTTTACTAAATGATGAAATGAACTACATGCTAACTAATTATTTCTGGAACAGTTTTTAATGATTATTAACTGTGATGGTGTATATGTAGGGGTTCTGATTTTAAATTAAATTATTTTTAAAAATAATACTTTTTATTTCTTTACTTAATTTTTTATATTTTTTATATTTTGATAAGTAAATCTAATCATTATTATGTCGAATTTCAAAAAATACTCTAATTCAAAATGCTTTAGTTTGCTATAAATTTTACGGCATAAACAAATAAAAATTATACTGTTTAAGAAAGTAGAGCTAGTAAATGGCTATATTTGAATAAAATTTTATTAAAGATGGTAGCTAAACAAATTTTAAATTTAATTATAAAAAATGTTATAAATTAAGTTTTAATAAGATTGGATTAAAGTATAATAAAATATATTTACTTAAACACTTCCATCTTAGAGTGGGAGTATTAAAGAGCTTGCAGTATGTTAAATTCGTTCATTTTGACTTGGGATCTATACTCAGAATCTTGGTTTAAGGCCTTCAGATAGATTTGTATGGCGTTGATAACCTCTTCAATTGAGCAATCCTCCTGTTCGCTACATAGGGCTAGAGTGTTAACACAGTTCTCAATTCGAGAGCAGATGTTCTCCAAATTTTTGAGCAGCTCCAGGAAATTTAAAGAATCGACTAATGATTGCTTCATATGCTTGTATAGCGTGATCAAGGCTGGGTCCTCGAGTTGGATATTGCGGTCGGGGTAGGCTACAATTTGCACTAAATGTTCCAGGCGTAGACAGATGTATCCTAAACTTCGTATTATTTCCAATAAGGTGGGTCCCTAAATACAAAATTAGTAAATACAAGGTGATACAAGTTACATTATATTCGGTATCCAAAGGTGTTATATTGACTTTTACTATTGGTTTTGATGCTGTAGTCAACCTTTCGGGCTGGGAACGGCCTATTAACAACTTTGGGAAGATCTAAAAAATTTACCAGTTAGTACCGATAGCGAATCGAAAAGTTACCAAGTAGAGAGGTTCAGGCCGTTTCACACCTTTTAGCTCTTTTTTACCCAGTTCTACTACTTTCAGGTCTATCATTCGCAGCTTTTCCAAATTTAGCTGCTGGAGGTCGGTATCCATATTGTTCAGTTCTTCATCGTGGTTCGAATCGTCGGTGGTAGAGGACAAATCATTGGCCATTTTAAACTCGAGCAGCAAGTCCTTTTTTTGCAATACTTTCAAAATATTGTTACTGACACAGATTTCACCCGGCTTAGCTTGATGAGCTACTCGAGATGCTTTGTTTATCATAGGTCCTATGTAATCCATCCTTCCGGTGTTGACGTCCTCTTCGCAGATCGGAGTGCCGCAATCCATTCCCATCCACACTGTTAGTCCTTTGTATAGTACCCGATGCTGGTCCTCACTGTCGTAAATTGGCTGTCCATTTGGTAGTTCCAATAGTTTATTGGGCCACTTGGCTAGCAACAGGTCGAGTTGCACCTTGCAGCACCACAGTACCGCTGCCGCCACTGTCTGGAATGCTGCCATAAACGAGATTCCATAATTTTTCTTCACCTCATACCCTCCTACTTCCTTCAACGCCGATTGCAGGATGGAATTGTGTAACTCAAAGGCGTCTTCCATTACACTGGTATAGTTCTTCCACAGACTCTTGGAATCCTCAGTGTAGGCGAATACGACCACCAGGTTCCCAGTGGGAGGTAGTATTTGTTTCGGAAGCTGCAGTATGTCACACGGTCGACTTAAATTACTATTCTGGTATTGTCTACTCTCATCTATAGAGTTAAAAGTCCGTATAATGGGGCTGATGGTGAAGGAATTGATGGGTCGGTTTCGGGATCGAGTCAGTCGACGCTTCACTTGCAACCTCGGGTTAATCAAATCACCTACTTTGATCACCATCACTAGCAAAGCACCTTCTGCACCATAAGAGATCGCAAAATCACGTAACTTCTGGGCCGCTACGTCAGGGTTGTTACTCTCCGTTCTAGCAATCTCAACCGCTGCCTGGTACGAGATAGTATTCCATAGGTTCCGGTTTGCTATTATTATAAATTCGTCCTCAGAGGTAACGTTATAGGCGTGTAAGCTAGGGTTGGCGTTGGTAGTGGGCATGTGCTGGAATAAGCCGAAGCAGCGGGATACCTTCACCGATCCATTTACCAGGCCATTAGTGGTTATGTAGCCGCCGGTATTACGAACTCGCTTGATTTCCGTCGCATCATCGGGTAGATGAGGTTTATTTATCAGATGAAACTTGTGTGCTTGGGCCACCACAGCTAAGGTATCCCCAACTTGACCGAAATAAATTGTGTTAAGCCTACGATACGCCAACAGCACACTTGTCCATTCCATTAGGTCGCTGCCGTAGGTGGACATCAATTCTTTTTGCAGAGTTAGGAATGTATTGCGTAAGCACTTGAGTATGGAATTCGAACCATTCTCAGGCTTTTTAAGTTCAGAGGTCAGGTGAAAGGTTGTCCAGTCCGACAGAAACTTACCAATACGTAGAACGGTGGGTTTGAATTGAGTGTCTAAGATGGGTTGGGTATTGAATAAGCCAAACAGTGTTTCGTCATCCGTTTCCATGAACGAGGGTACCACCAAATCCCAAGCCAGCAACGTTTCGGTAGAATCCAATCTGTCGGAAACTCCAAATCGGATATTGTTCACTACTGATTTATTTAAGCGCACTCTACGAGAAACTGACTGTTCCAATTTAGTATCCATAATATCAATGTCGGTCAGCCCCAGAACCCTAAGCTTAGTCAGCTCGCTGAAGTCAGTCAGCGATGAATCCTTGACAGAACCATAAGGTAAACTAGATTTGTCGATCCTGAGCAACGAGTTACCAGTCAAGTTCAAGTAACGCAGTTCTTTGTTGCAGTTCCAGTTCCAGTCGTAGCTAAGATTACTGATGTTGTATTTGAGTATGTTGGTCGACACGTCCAGCACCACCAATTTTTTTAGCTTGCGTAGCTCGGAAGGCAGACTGGAAAGCTTATTATAGTTCAAATAAAATAGTCGAAGGTGACGTAACCGTTCTACCTCTTCGGTAGGGAATCCGATTATTTTATTGCCACTTAAGTAAAGCTCGGTCAAATTAGCTAATTTGTATAGTCCGCCGGAAGGTACTTCGTAAATAATATTATTACTTAGGTTAAGTATGTGCAGGTTAGTCAAAAAACTGATTGGAGAGAACACTTCGTCGGTGAATTGGTTGTCAGCTAGCATCAGATGACGAAGTTTTTGTGTTAAGGGTAAGGCTGGCAATTTATATGGGCTACCAAAGGAATCGGAGAGCATAGGTGGTAATGGAGGCGGAAAAGCAAACAGGGAATTGGAGGAAGCGTTAAATGAGCGCAGAGCAGGAGCGTTCCATATAGTGTAAGGTAATTGTTTGATACGGTTGTTGTGTAAATCTACTTGTTGTAGTTTAGGTAACAAAAAGAGTTCATCAGGTATGGTAACCAGCAAATTGTTGGCACACTGCAGAACCTCTAAATTAACCAGGTTAGTCAAATATTTTCTTGGCAGCGATTTCAACCGATTGTCACTAAGTTTAAGGGAAGTCAGACTTGGCATCGATGTGAAAAAGTTTGGATTCAACATCTGAAGCTTGGAATGACGTAGGTCAAGGTCAGTAAGGTGTGGGAAAGAGCTGTAGTTGATACCGTTCAGACTAGTTTTAGACAGGGTAAAATGATTGATGGAACAATCGACTAAGTTTAAGTTGTCGATAGGGTTGTTATCGAAACGGGCTACCTCCATTTGTGATAAAGAAGTTAAGGTGTCAATGCTTGTCAACTGGTTGTTACGAAAATCAACCTTAGTCAGCGAAGTTAAATTTTTAAAGCAGTTGGGTAGACTTCCGACTAACCGGTTGGATACGAATAGTAAGGTTTTCAAACTAGTTAAATCCCCAAATAAAACTGGTATATCATTTACCAGATTGTAGGACATGCTTAAGTAGGTCAACTTAGGCATGTTACATATAGGTAGTGGGAAGCTTTTGAAAAAGTTGTTGGACAGATCCAGGGCCGAGATCTTGTTAAGGACTACGTAAATACTGGGCACTCGGGTAAGCTGATTGTTACACAATATCAATTTCTCCAAACCATGAAGCTCATGAAGTCGACCCGAGTCTAGTTTAGTGATCTTGTTATTGGAAAGATCCAAACTCTTCAACCCCTTCAAAGTATAGATATAATCGGGTATCCGTTCATACTCATTATTTTTCAGAATAAGCCGGGAAAGGGTCGCACACAGTTGAATAAAGTTCAGTGGTATGTCCAGTAGTAAATTGTAGGATAGATTTAAACTTTTGATACGGTCAGCAAATTTATATAGGTACACCGGTACGGTCTCTAAATTTGCCCCTTGAACTGACATATCTTCAAAATCCGACTTAGTAGGAAAGTTCTCAGGGGTGGTAGTACTTAATAATAAAGTTTCTCGGTAGATAAGCCGACAAATGTAACTATTGTCTTCACGAACCATATCATACAATTCGGTTTCTTGATAGCCACTATCGGTTAACAATTTTATAAGGATTTTCACCGGTCTTTCGAGAGTATAAAGCATACGCTCTCCTAAAAAAGCTGCATTAGAGACTACGTTCATTAAATTATTGAGTTTACCTTTTCCTAATTTTCGTATGAATAATTCATATTTACTGGGGTCTTGAATGTGAAATTTCTTAGCCAGCATTCGGCAGATATCCGAAGTCTTGTCATTAAGTTTACAACGAATGGTTACGAACGTATTGTTTGTTTTAAATATTCGTATGTAATACTAGAGCACAAATTTAACAAAATTAAAGTAAATTATAATAACCATCTGTTCTTTTTTTAAATTGGGATAGATTTCAACTGGTTTATCAATGTTTCCTAACCTGGGTTTACGCCTCAAGTCCCAGGATTCGAGTGGCTTCCAATTTTTTGAATTTAAAGTGGCTGAATGGTAAAGGCTGGATGATGAAAAGGTTTGAAGCACATTTTTAACTTTTATAGTTTCATGGGGTTCTTCCGTAAAGATAGAGGATTGGATCACGATTGGGTTAGCTATCCCATCCATAGAATGCGAATCCATAGATGCTATAAAAATAAATGTAGTAGTTTAGCATTTATTGGTATAAATAAATCTATTTATACAATCTATATCGAGTTCATTATCGCCCTAACATAAAATTTAAGAAATTATAGATAAATTTAAAGCTTACGGTGCTTTCTTTTGACAATTTTAATCCAAAGCAACTACTATTAGATTTACTTTCTCTTAACTTTTCTTCTAACAAATCGAGATTAAATTTAAATTTAAAAACCAATTACCTTCCGATTTCTTTCGAATAAACCCAAAAAACTGTCTCTTTTTAATCTTCTGGTTGGAAGCAGGAACCGATCGAATAGAAATGCTATCCGAGTCCTTTTTATGTGTTGTATATAGGTTTTCAATATAAACGAAATGGGATATACTATCTACTATCTGATGGTAAGCTGCACTGGAAGAAGTTTGAGAGTTGGAAGCATTACTTGAAGTATTATGGTCGAAGCTAAACTTATAATCTGTTTTAATACTGTTGCTTTTAAATAATGATTTGTTATTATTATATTGTATTATATTTTGGATACTACCATCATTTTTCGAAATGTTAACCAACCTGTGATTATCTTGCTGACTAGTCTTGAGATCTTATTATAAAATTAATTTAATGTTGAAAATTATAATAATGAATATTTGAAATTTAAATGTTGGTTTGAATCTAAACATTTACCTTTTTTGTTGGAACTCATTCTGTAGCCTGCAATCAAAATTTAAGAAATATATTTAACTTAAGTATTTCATCAGTATAAATTGGAACTTAATTCTGGCTTTTCGGAATAAGTTCATTTAAAAGAACCAAATCATATCTTAGAAGTTTCTATAGTTCAAATTAGTATTTAAGGCTTTTATTCAAATACTTAGCTTTTTACTAAAAGCACCAATTTTATAAATATACTTACTAAAAAAAGATTTAGATGGTTTGCAATTTTGTAATAAATTTATATTATAAATTTAAGAAAAAAAGAAAGATATTAATTAAATATACACTGCCTTCAGAGACTAAGTTAGAACTTTAAAATCAGGTATTATTATATTTTCTAAAATTTTAATTTCAAAGCAAACATTAAACCTATATCATTTTCTAGCAAAATTTTGATATTTTCTATTGGTATTTATAAATGTATATCTGATTTAAAATTTAGATTAATTAATGTTTTTATAGTTTTTACTCAATATTTTACTATGAGTTAATTATTTTTAAATTTTATTCAATTAAAATAAAAAGCTAAATAATAGTTTATAGCTATAAATCTAAAATTTAGAATTACTATTAAATTGTATTACTAAGTTATTGCTTAAACTTAATTTTAACCTTTTAAAATTTATTGAATTTTAATTATTAATTTAGTATTTTGCTATTAGTTCATTGATAAAAATACTATTTTAGATTATAATTATTTTTCCTTTGTAAAGTAGTTAACAAATTATAAAAAAATAAAAAAATAAATTACTTTAAACTTATTTAACTTTTAAGTAAAAATTTATTTAAAAAATATTTTTGGCATTTAGTTTAAATATTGAATTTTATTAGAAAAACTTAGTATAGAAAATAATGATTATTTTAATGTTTACAAATGTTTTGTAAATTTTTCGTATGATTTTCATTAATTTTAATATTAATTTTAAGTTTCTGTAAATTTATAAGTAATTTACTTTTAATCTCAATCATTTCTAAGAAATTCTACGATCTAATTTATTTTTAATTGCAGAATTCTTCGGAAATTATCTTAAATTTATCGGAATATTCCCTATTAAAGTTACAATATAATTATTTTCCTTTTAACTCTAGAATTACAATATAGAACCTTTAAGTAATAATATATTTTTATAATTATTTGACCTTCTTTACACAAAATCATTAAGTAATTTAGAATTTTTTAAAATTAAACGACTTGGTTTAACAATCAAAATCATAATTGATTTTAAAATTTTATTGTTACGATTTTAAGTACCAAACAATGGAATTATACTATCCTAGCCTTAAACTAGTATAGAAGAATGTAAATTAAATTATTAATATATTATTTTTACATATTTTAATCTATATAGTTATTCACCTATTAATAATAAATATATATCCAAGTTATAAATTTAAAAATTAATTTTATTAGTTTACTTTCAATAATAGTTAATATAAATTAAACATATTAACTAAATATTAGAATGATTAATTACTTAAACTTAGTAAATTAAGTTATCCCCAAAGCAAAATTTCATATATTAAGGTATGCCTTTATTACTGAACATTTAACATCTGTACAAGTTGGATTACCGATATTATTTTACTTTATGGCATTTATAATCATTCTTATGATTTACTTAGTAATACGATAATTATATAAGAGGTCAGTAAAATGGGTACATTTTATAAGAGAATACCTTATCGGATATTTGATAATATTTATATATTTTCGTCTATGATAGATATTTATAATGTAAAAGAAAAATGCTTAAGTATACTTGATATTATTTTAATAATATAATTACTATTTATAGCTTATATATATATTACATTTATTGAAAATCTTAAAATTTTAATTTATTTTACTAAAACTTATTTATAAATTTTTTTTAAAAGATAGATATATTATATAATAGTAAGTTATTTTTAAAAGTATATATTTTATTATATTTGATACTCACTTTTAATACTTTTAAATTTATAAATTATAAACTAATACAATTAATATTTATTAAGTATAATAGTAATTAAAAATATATTTATAAGTTGTTATCTATATTTTTTTAAAGTATATTACTGTAATAATATAAAAAATATATTTAATTTTATAAAATGTTGATATAATATCAATATATTTATATATTAAAAAATTATTATTATAAAAAAATATAAAAAAAATAATTAAGTATATATATATAATAGATATAAAATTATATATTTAAATATATTTTAAAAATAATACTACTATATAGTACTATTATATAGTTATCAATATAACTAAAGCTAAAAAATAATTGATATTTTTTTATTTATATAAAAAAACTAAGCAAATATAAAAATATAATTAATTTTAAATAAATTAACAGTTAAACTAAATTAATAAAAATCTATATATTAAAACTAAAATTTTAAAATACTGTTTTAAATTTTATAATTATTAAAGCAATTATTTAGCCTATTTTATATATTAAAGTAAAGCTATTTTTTTATTTTATAACTTTAAAAAAATATAACATTATAATATATAATACTGTAAAATCTTAAATATAATAAAATAAAGCTATAAATTTATACTTTTATTTTTATTTAGCTATATTAAAAATATTATTAATTACTAATAAAAATTAAAATTTAGGCTAAATAAAAGTATACTTTTAAACTTACTAACTATTTAAATAACACTATAAAAATAAATATTATATATATTAATTTAGCTAAAATTATAAATTTTATAATATATAGTATTTATAACTTATATTAATAAATTAATAGCTAAGTTAAATTTTAAATCTATTTTTTAAAGTATAAAAAATACTTAATATTTTAAAAACTTATAATTAATATATATATAAATAGCTTTAATACTAATCTTTAAATAATTCTACATTAAATTTAATTAAATAATTTAAATATATATATTTATTTTACTTTAATATATATTTAAATATAAAGTATATAAATTAACAGTAATTTACTTTTTAATTAGTATTTAGTTTATACTAGTATTATTTAAATAGTTATAATTTTTAAAAAAAATGATAAAAGCTTATATATTTTTATTAAAGGTAAAAATAAAGTTATAAAATAAAATTTACTATTTAAAACTAAAAAAATATAATTAGACTAAAAGTTTTAAATTTTTTTTTAGCTTTTTTAAAATATAAAATATAAAATAGTATATTATTTAAATTAGCATTAATATATTATCAACTTTAGTTTATTTTTATATAATTTGAAATTAATATTTGAAATATTAATATAAGTATTTAATTTAGTAAATTATATAAATTTAGTACTATTTTTAATAGTAGTACTTTATATATTTAGAATAATACTTCTAATACTAATTTTAAAGTTAATTTATCAGTTAATATAGTACTTAAATTCAATACTTTAAACATTAACAACTTTACTTTAATTAATATATATATATATATTTGCTATAATTTATAGTATTATTATATTTAATTACTAATATTTTATAAATTTTAAAAGTAGTAGCTATATTATTAGTAGTATAAATTTTTATAATAAAAAATTAAAATAAAATTATAAATAATTAATTTTAAAAAGGTATAATATCTAATATATTTAATAAAAAGCTAAAAATTAAAAAAAACTATAAGTATTTAAATAATATTATTATAACTTATAATAATTTTACTTTTATTTTACTAATAGTTTTAACTTTAATTTACTTAAATAATAATATTATTTTTAAATATTAAAAATATAAATAATTAAATTATACTTTTTAAATTAAAAAAAATTAGTAGATATAATAATAGACTTTAAAAAGTACTTATTATTTTATAGTTTAATATTATAAAAAACTTTAAATTTTACTTACTTTTTTTAACATTTTTAATAAAAAGTCAAATTTTAAAACTTTAATTATATTTTAGCTATTATTACTATATTTTTAAAGTTTATAAACTAAATATTAATGTTTTAAAAGCATTAATTAAGAGAAAGTTATTTAATAAATTTATAAAAAGTTAAAGCTAAAAAAAAACTAAATACATATAGTATTAAACTTAATATATCTAATTTTAAAAAAATATTGCTTTTTTATAATAGCTATTATTTTAATAATTAATATATTAACTAAAATAAATTTCTTAAGCTTATACTTTAACTTTTTATTGCTATTATAGCCATATTAGTTAATTAAGTCTTTTTTTAATTACTAGCACTTTTTTAAACTATAATTTTCTATAAAATCTTAAGTATATATTCTACTCTAATAAAATTACTAGAGGCAATTATATTATAAAATTTTAATTAGCTCAGATACCTGTTAATAAGCTAATTTTTCTACATTTTAATTCTCTAAATAGATTAGCTACTATCTAATTTATAAATTTTCATAAATTCCTCCTAAAAGAAATTCAACTACCAGGTAGTATTAGCTAAAAGCTCAAACATTACAGTTATCTATATATAAACAGTTGTAAACAAGCTAATACTATTAACTGTTAATTTTAAAAAAAATTCCTAGTATATAGCCTAGTAGTAGTACTACTAAGCAGAGGCAACAATAAGTATTTGATATAAGCTAATTGTTTTATAACTCCCTACTATCTGCATTTATATTTAAAGCTATAAAATTGATTTTATAGATTAGAGGCAGAGTATAGCCTCCTTTAATTTATAATTGTTCTTACAGCTTATTTACACTCTAATCTTAGTAGTAATACTATAAGAAGCATAATTAGTTGCAGTATGTAATTACAATTGTTGTAAGCTTGTTACACCATCGAAACTTTGGAAAATTAATAACTAAATAAATTATTTGTTATACAAATTTAATGGTGGGAATTGATAAACTAAACAAAATATACAAATACAATTTTAAGTAAATATTAAGACGCCACAAATTCAAAGTTGATTCGAGACCACTTGACGAATAAATAAACCATTGATTAATGAATATATTATATAAGTAATGTGACTTATATCTAGTATACAATTTGGATATATAATTTAAACGACTCAAGTTTAAATGCCTGATAATGTGTAGTGAAAGATAAGTATTTTAGACAGGGCCACGAAACCCTTGAAGCGATCAAGGTAAAAGTTAGCTTCATTAAGCGCATCGGTTATGTTTTTGTTCTCTGGGTAAATTCGTTGATAAGCCTTAAGGGAGTTAACCGCCTTCAAAATAGGGTACAGATAATAGGGCTTAATACTAACATCGTAACCAAAGTTGATATAGGTACGGATTAATCGGATTAAACATTCTACCAACCGACAAGCAATAATAAAATGTCTACCATTAAATCTGGGGTTCATATAAGTGGTTTTGATCGGTGGTAGGTCTAATGGGTAGCTGAGATGGTACTCTAATTCGTAGTTGGCAGACAGACCCATAAGGAAATGTAAATTGGTGAGATTAACACCTTTCTCATAAAGCTCAACTATGTTTACGTTAGTACTTAAATTCTTATTGTGATTAAGTTTAGTTAACCGAACTATATAAATATTCAAGATCAATTTCCTTTGTTTTAAAATTAAATCTTGCAGGTATGACGAGCTGCTGTTCGTATGGTAAAGTACAAATTTTATATAACTGTTCATTAATGCATGGTTACAACTCAATTTTATACCCATTGCCAAGTTTAAGCAGTAAGTCCACTCAGCACGTTCATCTTTACTAAATTTAGAGTGGAATTTGATATAATTTTCCAACTGATATACGGAATCGACACAGTTACTAGTTAGTTGAACCTTTTCGTAAATATCGAATTCTTGAATCGAAATATTTAACGGGAACATTTTAATATTGTTCTTAAAGCTGTTACTTAAAGCTACGATATGGCTAACCGCACAGCTATAGGCCAAATATCTTTCTATCCAAAGAATCTTATCCGGTACCTTGAGGTTCAAATGTAACCCTAAACTATGCATTATATTTAACAAAGAAATCAAGCTGAGCTGCCCCAGACCTGAAAGTTGTGGTATAGCTAAAAATGAAATAAGACTGATAACTAAACTTTGAACTAAACTCAAATTTGGCTTGTATAACTCTCGCTTCATCAAACAATTGATCTCTTGGTACAAAGCTTCTTTAAATTGATAACATTTCAAATTCAAGTCGAAATTCTGCAGACCAGCTGTAAAAACTACTAAATTTAATAAACGTGACCTCTTCCTACTAAAGAAGCTCTTTTTGGTAAACAGAGGGTAAAAACAGTTAAAAGTTCTAAAATAAAGGTCCACTGCTTCGTAATAAATTTCATCAGTTCCATAATCCACTATTGGTTTAGGAAAATCAAAAGAATTTTGAGCATCGTATTTCATAGAATAGCTTGAAGATTTGGTAAATAAATTTTTAGCAAAATCGTTCACGTTGAGTACTAGCTGTAAAACTCTAGGATCGCTAGAATTGATATCCCAATCAACCATAGCCAGAAAAACTCCAATCAACGGGTACCTAGACAAATTTTTATTTACCATAAATGAAGTAATCATAGTATTAGGTAAGGTAAGATCTCTAAATAAACAAAGTTAAAGTTAGTAAAGAAAAACATATAAATTAAATTACTTTAGTAAAATAGGTTTTGACAACATTTGTTTAGCTAGTTCAAAGTTTAATAGTTGAATTGGATTAGCTTCTTTAAACTTCTTTAAATTCGTTTTTCTTCTTCTTTGCAAAACTTTGGTATAATTACATGGGTTGTAGCTAACGGAGCATTGTTTACATAAAGGTAGGTGCATCGAACATTTAATATGTTTCTGTCTACACCGATCACAAGCCCGATTCTCCATCATGTGATTGTTGGACTTGGTTGATATGGCTTTGTCCTCCATCCTTATACATCTAATCAATACTGGAATAGAAACAATTACAACGTATCCTAATTAGGTTTGAATACCAAAAAACCACTTAAAAATTTATACTTTAAAAAGGGTACAGAAAGTTATATTACATATATAGCTTTGTAATGTGTACAAAAATACTTTATTTAGAAAATTTTATAAATAATTTGCTTAACATAAATAATCGTACTTTCAAATATGCTAAACAAAATCAGCTTTTATTAAATTTTATCCTTATTTGGTCATAATAAGAATTAAAGTTCCGTTTATATTTATTATTTATACTATAGAGGATTTCATTAAACAATGCTATTTGTCTACCCTGAAAGAATGAGTAGTTGAAACTTATATAATACAGTGTTAGAACTCATCCGTAAAGATCGTAACACTCCAACTTAATATTATAGCATCAACTTTGAACCATATAAATCCGTAAAAAAAATGAGAATTTGTTTAAAATACCTACAAGCTAATTCAGTCAGAACAGCTGATGGTACTTCGACCCTAAACTTGCGACTTGGAGTATATTTTTTACACTATCCTAATGAATACTGTTTTTAACCTTATTAGGCTTTTTATGCTTAATAATTATTGATTTTTATAGGTTATATTTTTGTTTTATTAAAAAAATTTAATTTAAGTGTACGAAAATAATTCGCTGAGCCCAAAATTTTGAGAAAATGGTTAAAATACAACTAATTAAATTTAGCCTGCCGAATTAGTTAATAATAAAGTACTTTACAGTCTATTTCAGCCTGCTTAAGATTAGCAGTAAATTTTATAAATGAGGAAAGTTTATTAAATGTAAAGTTTTACTATAACTTTACCAAAAATTATAGAACTTTAACATAGCTACTTAGCAAAATAAAGCATTATTTAAATGAATTAAAATTCATATATCTATAAAGTAAATAATTTTATAGTGTATTATAAAGCATTATTTTTCAATTACTAAAAAAACTATTTATAAAAAGATTAAATTTAATATAACTTTATAAAAGTTAATTTATTTAAATTTATTTTAGTTAAAATAGTTTAAGAATTACTAAATACTATTGAAATATTTTTTTAAAGTAAGTAGAAAATTGAAAAGAAATAAATAAAAAACAGCTTAATAATTGAATAACTAAATTAACTATTTTTAATTTAAAGTTTTAACTTAAAGTATTATTTAAAAATTAAAATAATAAAATAATCAAATATATAAAACTTTATAAAATAAATTTAAAAATTAATTCTATTATTAGCTTTTTTTAAATTATTTTTATAAAATATACTAATTATAACTTATTATAAAGTTTAGTTTTATATATATTAATTAATATTTTTTTAATTTAAATAATAAAAATTCTATAATTTAATATATTTTATAAAAACTAATTTAACCAAAAGTAAAATTAAGCTATATTTTAAATTTAATAAAATATAAATAGTATATATTAATTTAAAGTAATTTATAAAATAAATTAAAAATTAGTAGTAATATTTTCAAAATATTATAAAAAACTAATTTATAATAATATAACAAATATTTTAAAATTTATAAATTTTACTTTTAAATTTTTAGAATATATTACTTTTAATATCCAATAGTTATAAAAATTTTATATTTATAAAATAATATATAAGTAATAAGTTAATTTAAAAACAATTAATTTTAAATTTTAAAAAAAGTAAATATTTAATTAAATTAAATAAAAACTAAAAAATAATTAATATATATTTAGTTTATTTAAATTAAAATTATTTATAATATAATATTTTTATAAATAGCTATTATTAATAAAAATATATATATTATTAAATAATAAGTATATATTAAAATTTATTATATTAGTAAGTTTTCAAATATTAGTAATTTAAAAAAAAAGTTTTAAAATTTAAAATTAAAATAAATTTTATAAATTATATAATATTATTATATAGTTTTTAAAATAGCTAAAATAGTTAAATATTAAATTTTTACATTTTTAACTATATAAAAAATATATAAAAATAAAAGTTTAATTTATATTTAATTTATTAATATAATAATAATTAAACTAAATAAATTACAAAAATTTAATATATTATAATATTTATATATTTAATTTTATTAATAAGCTTATTATAATATGTTATTAGGCTTTTTACTTACTTTTAATAATATAATATAAATTAAAACTTAAATTTATAAAAATATTATTAATAAAAGTAAAATATAATTTTATTTATTAAGTATAATATATTATATTATAAATTTTAAGTATTTTACAAATATCAACTACTAGCAATAATTAAAAAAAGTATAAAATTAAAATTATTTTAAATTTAAACTTTTTTTAGCTAGTTTTTAAAAGTTAGTAAAAAAAATAAATAGTATAATAAAACTAAGTTTGGTAAAAGAGTTATTATTATTAATTCTTATTTTATAATTAATATACTATTAGTAGTATATTTAAAAAGTAGTTAGTTTATTATCTTTAATAAACTAAAAGCCTAATAACGTATTATAATAAAAATAACTTAAAACTTAAATATATTTAAATGTTAAAGTATATAAAGTAGTTTATTAAATTAAAAGTTTTTTTCTATTTTTTTAAACTTATTTTATTTTATAAAAATATTTTTAAATTATAAAAAAGATTTTAAAATATAATTTAAGTTAACTTTTAATATTAATTAAATTTTTAACAACTATTTAATAATAGTTATATATTTAAATTTATTAAAATAGTACTATACTTTACTTAAATTAGAATTAAGTTTAGTAGTTTTTTTATATTATTAATATGCAACTATAATTATACTGTTAAAATATTATTATACTAATTATTATAAGTTTGCAATAGTTAATATAATACTAAATTTAAGATATAAACTAAATTATATTTTAATTTAATTATTATAGTAAATTTTTAGTAATTATTAAAATATTAAAAGGTATAAGTTTAACTATATTATTTAATTATACTTTTATTTATTATATCAGGTATACTTAAATACTTATAAGTATAAAAGTAAAATATAATTTAAATTATACAATTATTAAGCAAAAAACTTAATAAATTTAAAACTTAGTAAAAGTAAAGTATAAGTTTTTTATATAATTAATATTAAATTTATATTATTTATTATATAAATATAATAACTATTAGCTTTATAACTTTAAAATATAACTAATATTATAGCTAAATAATAGTAATATTTTACTTATTTTAATTCTTTTTATTAAAATTTAACTAGTAAGCTTTAGATTTAAAAAGCTTATATTTTTTAAATTTAGTTTTATTTAAAGTTAATAAATAGTAAGTATAATAAATTTATTTATAATATAATATATAATATATTTAAAATTTATATTTAAATTTATTTTAGCAGTAATATTTTAGCAATTATAAATTTAAAATAGTATTATAACTAATTTTATTATTTTAAATAATAAAAATAAAACTTATTAATCTATTATATTAAGCATATAATAAAGTAAAATAAATAAATATAACAAATAAAAATACTTTTATTTTAAATTATAATATATTTTTTATTTTATATTTATAGCAGATATATTAATTAAAATATAAATATATATTTAATAATATAACTTTAATTATATTTTAACTATATATTTAAATTTTAAAATTAATTATATAAATTAAAAAAGGTATAGCTTTACTTATAACTTTATATTATATTTATAACTTTAAATATATAAATTTAATTGAAGTTTAAAATAATAAAATAAAAAAAGCTAACTATTATTATATATTTTTTTGTCTATATTATAAACTTTTATTTTTTGATTTTAAGTTTTTTAATATATAATAAACTAATTTTCAAATAGATAAAAGTATTTTTAATTTAATAAATTTACTTTATATATTTTAATATATTTTAAATATATTTTAAATATATTTAGTAAAATATAAATTTTTATTTTTTATATTAAAAATATATAAAAAAATAAAATATTAACTAACTATATATTATTATTTAAAATTTTATAGTAATATTATAAAAATAAAAATATAAATAATAAAGAAAATTTATATAATTAAAATAATAATAAAGCTATTTTTTTATACTATTTTAATTATTAAAAATAATATTTAGATTTATATTTGAATATATAAGTTAATAATATTTACTTTTTTAACTAAATTTTAATTATATAAAAATTTAATATAATTTAGTTATTAATTTAATTATATATATATTTTTTATAGTTAATATAAGATTTTATAAATTTTTTGCAGTAAAAGTTATATTTTTAGTAAACTTAAGCTAAAAGTTTTATAAAAAGCTACTATAAGTTATAGCTTTATATAGTAGTTTACTATCTAAATTAAGTAGTTAAAATATATAATATATAAGCAAAAATTGTAAATAAAAGTATACTAAAATGTTAATAAACTTTTTCTAATAATTTTTTTTAATTAATTTAAAAAATCATTAATATATATAATTTAAATATTTTTAAAGCTATATATTATAACTTTTATTTTTATAATATTATTAAATTATTAAATTTTAAAAAAGCTAAAATTTATACTAAAATTTAAAACTTTAATATACTGTTTATTTTACTAAAATAAATAGCTTTTATTATTACTAGTTTTTTTATTTAAAAATTAAAAAAATTTCAGTATACAAAAAGCTTAATATATTATATTTATTTGATTAATTGAGTAAATGCTTTTTATTTAAATTTAAAAATAGCTAATTACCTATTTATATAATGCAATTTTAATATATTTCTATTTATAACAGATATATTGTATCTTTTAATATAGTTTGGTTTAGTTGAATATACTTTCTTAAAATATAACTTAAATGCAGTTATTTAGTTTTTAATTTTATTTTAAATGTATATTTAACTAAAATAAAAATTAGTTACAAGTATTTTTAAAAATATACTGTAATTAAAGATCAATTAGTATTTAGTACAGTATTATAGATTTATAATAATGACTTCGTATATAAAAGGCCCTAGAAAGCCAATCTAAAATAGCATAAGGTTATTAAAAACAAACAGTTATTTTCTAAATTTTTAAAAGATCACTGTGTAATTTAAAAGAATATTGATTTTTAGATCAAGAATTTCCGCAACAAAATTTAAAAACAATTTGGAAACTGTGTTTGGAAGCGATTGGCTAAAATAAGTTATAGGATCATAAATGAATATTTTAAAACTTGAAAAATTGTCAACTCCAAATAACTCTATCCCTCCATCAAGTTGCAGAAATAAGAAAAGATGGCTAACAATCTGCAAAACCCTAACTACCAAGCTGGATTGACCGAAGCCGACTTGGAAGCTATGAAATCGGCTACTAAACATTTGGACCTTGATATCGACTACTCCTTCTCACAGATGAACACCTCCTTCAACGGTACTAATTCTAACCCTGATTTAACTTACCAAAACGAAGCACAAGAGCTTAAGGAAACGCCGGTAACCGAAGATGTTGAAGTTAATGAAGAAGAAGATTCGGAAGCTGAGCAAGTCATCGCTAAGCCCAGTAAAAAGGTGCTTCCCGATCTTAAATCCGAAGATAGTTTTCCTTCGTTAGGTTCTTCTGCAGGTAAATCATTACCAGCTTTAAACTGGGGTTCCAAGTCCCTTAACGGTAAAAACGGAACTACTAGTAGTGCAAGCAAACCTAAGGTTGCCTCTAACTTAGTCACTGAAGTCATTAATCTCAGTATCTCCCAATCTCCTTCTATAATCAATCAACTTAAGCAAAGTATCTCAAAGATTCAGAAACGTTTAAATGTATCCGTCGAAATATCTTCTTCAAAACTCACTGGTAACACGACCTTTATTATTAAAGGTAAGCCTGAAGCTGTAGCCAAATCTGCCCGTGAAATCAAATCTGAGCTCTCTCCCAAGGTAACTTATATTTTAATATTTGTATTGATTTTTCAAACAGGAAACTATTTTGATCAAAGTACCTGCCAGTGTTACTGGATTTATATTAGGTTCTAAAGGCCGTAACCTTCATCTTATTCAAACTAAAACTATGACTGCTATTAACGTACCTCGCCGCGAAGAAGGCGATGATGAAGATTCTTTAGTTGAAATCTCGATTACTGGTGATTTAGCCGGTGCTAAACTTGCCAAGAAAGAAATTGAAAATATCGTTCGCGAAAAGGTAATAGGTTAATAGCACTAATTTTATTAAATAATTTTAGGTTGTTAAAAAAGAAATCAAGATTTCCGATATCGATACCAAATATTACCCTTTCCTTTCTGGCCCTAACAACTCCCGTATCAGCGAATATATAAAAGATACCAGCGTTACCTTAAAAATTCCCTTCTTGGTTGGATTTACTGAAGACGAGCTTGTTAATATAGATTCAGCAATCACTGTTTTAGGAGATTCCGAATCTGCTTCTTTAATTCACGCCAAATTGCTTAAGGAAGCTGAAAGTTTGGTAAGGTTTAAAGAGAAAAATGATTTCTTACAAATTCTAGGTTGAATCTCTTAAAACTCTGTCTTTACCAGTTCCCAAGGCTAAACATCGTTTCTTAATCGGCCCTAAAGGATCTCATTTCAAAGAAATCTTTTCTGCTACAGGTAAATTATTAAACTAGAAATTTACTAATTTAGTAGGCTGTATTGTTGAATTACCTAATATCGATGACTCCTCTGAGATGGTCACGATCAGTGGTTTTAGTCAAACCTTATCCAAAGCACTACAAATTATTATGGAGAAAGTCGATTCCGCTTTTGTAGCTTCCTTGGATTTAAGTAAAGTTCATAAGGCTAATGCTAGCTACATCTCCAACTTAATTGTGTATCTTAATCACTCCAAAGTTCTCCAAAAAATTGAATCTGATCATTTAGTTCAAATTCATCTACCTTCAGTTAAGAATAAGTCAACTCAGATGGATATCGTCGGAAAAGCTTCAGCCAACGTAAACAAAGCTAAAACTGAAGTTGAAGCCTTATTGAAATCGTTACCCCCTAATAACTTCGCTACCGTTTCTGCTCCCTTTGAATTACATAATTTTATCGCAGGTGTTGATCGTTCTAAAATCAATAAGATTTCTGAGAAGCAAAGCGTACAGGTTATCCTACCCGAAACCAAGGAAAAGTCCAATACTATCGTACTTTTCTCCAAGGATTCCAACAAAGAAAATCTCGATACTGCCATCAAAGCTCTGGAGAAGGATATTAAAGGCCGTGAAAAGATCGAAAAGAAGGTACTATCTGCACCCACTAAGATCCACCGTCATATTATTGGCCCCAATGGATCAACTCTTTCCACAATTTTAGGCGAAGAGGGTGAGAGCCCAGTGAACGTAATTTTCGGTAGCAAGCCAACTTCTGGTGAAAATCGCCCCACTCGTTACCTTCAGACTCAGAAGGACCTTAAACCAGATCAAATCTCGATCAATGGACCTTCAAACGACGTCACCAAAGTAGCCCAAGAGTTAGAAAAATTGATCGCCGAGATGGAGAACTACGAACAGGCTTTAGGATATACCATTAATTTCACTATCCCCTCTCGTCACTCCGCCCACGTGGTCGGCAAGGGAGGTGCTAACATCCAACGACTAAAGGAAACTTACGACGTCAAGGTTGATGTTGACTCCAAAAGCAGTAAGGATGAGACTTCGATCAAGGTACAGGGTCTCAAGAAATATGCCGACAAGGTCAAGGAGGATATATTAGCTTTAGTCGATAAACTTGCTGACCAGACCGAAGAGAAACTTAAGATCCTAAGCTTGTACCACCGTTCGATTATTGGACAGCAAGGTAAATACGTGAAGCGCCTGGAAGAAAAGTATGCTGTCATCATTAAGTTCCCCCGTTCCAACTCGTCCCAGTCCGACGACGAGGATGACGAAGAAGAGTCGAAGGCTAATAGCAAGCCCCAGCTCAACAAGGACGAGATCCTCATCCGTGGTGGTAGAAAGGGTGTAGCTAGCGCTAAAGCTGAAATCTTGGAAATCGTGGAGTACGAGAAGGAGAACGGTCATAAGGTCACTTTCAAAGTACCCCGCGCCCACCTACCCCACGTCTTAGGTCGTAGCGGTTCTAGTATCAACGACATTAAAGATTCGACTCAGACCCGCATCGATGTTGATAAATCGAAAGACGATGGTGAAGACGAATCTACCATCACCATCCAAGGTACCAAAGCTGGTATCAAAGAGGCCCAGAAGTTAATTTTAACAATCATTTCGGAGATCGAATCCAAAGTCACTCAAGAGATCGAGATATCTAATTCACTTCACCGTACTCTGATTGGCTCGGGCGGTTCTAAGATCCGTCAGTTAATCGCTAAGTGCCAAGGTTTAGAACCCAATGACCCTGAGGTCAACCACTCCATGGTGAAATTCCCTAAAGATGATAGTACCAAAGTCATCGTCAAGGGTGAGAAATCATTGGTTGACAAAGTCGTTCAAGCGCTTAAAGAGATTGCCGACCACCTCGAGGACCAGACTACTATCACTGTAACCATTGATCCTGAACATTTCTCCTCTCTCATCGGCCGTGGTGGTTCTACTCTTAAAGCTATTATGGATAAGCACAGCGTTGAAATACAGTTCCCTCGACGTGAGGTCAAAGGTCCTGATGCCTCCAAGATCACTATCACCGGCCTTGAAGCCAACTGTGAAGCTTGTAAGGACGATCTACTCTCACGTATACCTAACAAAGCCACTTTCACCTTCCCTCAGAAATACCACTATTCCATTCTAAACAAAACCAAAAATTTGAGTAGAAAATTGCAGCAGGACTTCCAAGTCAAAGTTGACCTTCCCACAACTCATGTACCTAAACCTACTTTCCAACCTCAAGCACAGAATCAGAATTCTGCACCTAAACGTATTGACGATGATTACTCCGAGTCCCTTGACTATGAATGTCATACCATTCAATACCCTGAAGGCGATAACGAAATTGAATGGACCCTCAAAGGTGCTCAAAATAACTTGGACAAAGCTACCAATTACCTTAACAAACTGCTCAAAGAGGCTCAATCCTCTAACACAGTACTCAGACTCTATGTTCCGCAAAATACTCATAGACTTATCATTGGTAGAGGTGGCTCCACCATCAACCAACTTAGAGCTGATTCCAAGTGTGAGATTGAATTGCCTGTAGCTAATGGAGCCCAGCGTAGGCATGATTCTTCAAGCTATGCTGATGGTACTGCTATTATCATTGTAGGTGACCTCAAGGGTACTGAAGTTGCCAAGCAGCAGATTTTGGAGTTGGTTTCTAGTGCTAAGAACTAAGCTGTACCGTATATATACTTTGCTGAACTTAAGGTTATTTTGGGGATAAGATAGTCCTTGTTTCAAATCTTTTGGTTTTTTAAAGTTTTTTCTTTGTTAAATAAATTTAAATTTACTTTATAAATTTCTGATACTTGAACTTAGTTTGAGTTTAAGTGTATGCTTATAAAATTAGTTTAATACCCAAAGGTATTTGAATTAATTTTTTTAGACTAAGTAATTTTAAAATACTAGAGCTTTAAAACAGTTAAAGTAATGCTAAATTATAATAAAGGCTTTATAAAAGAGTAAATTTGTAAATTCAAAAAAATTATATATATATATGTTATATTTTTATAACTTTATATATTTATAATATTTAAGTAAAGTTTATAAAAATATATAAGTCTTAAAAAGCTTACTTTTTAAATAAGTTTTAACTTAATATAAATTCCACTACTTTAGCTTTTTAGTTAAATTTACTACTTCTACATTTTTTTAATTTTCTTCCATTTTACTTAATATATACTTTTTTAACACTTATTACTATTAAAATAAAATATTTAATTACTTACAAAAAAAGTATAAAAATTTTAGCTAACATTTTTTAATATAATTAGAATAGTAAAAAGATTTTATTAACTAATATTTAGATAGTATTTACTTTTAGTATTTTATTAAATATTATTATATTATAGTTAATAAAGTAGTTAACAGCTATTTATTTAAAATTAAATATTTAAGTATTAAAAAATAATATTTAAAATAAAGTAAAATAAAATAAAATAATTTTTTTATTTTAATAAAAAAGAAAAAAATATATATTTTATTATTTTTAAAAGTAATAAATAAAGGCTAGTTTAAATTTTTATAAAACTTAAAAATGTAAAATATATTAATTTATAATAAAATAACTTAATATAGTAAATTATACTATCTTTAATTAAATTTTCTCTTTAAAATATATATTATATATTTAAATTAATTTTAATAAGTTAGTTAGAATATTTTTTATTTATTTAGTTAATTTTATAAAAAGTAAATAAGTAAATTTATATACTTAATAGTTAATAAGCTACTAATAATCTAATTAAAACTAAATAAAATTTATTTATAGTAATATACATATATATATATATATTATCTAATTTTTAATTATATAAGTTTTTTAAACCTTATTTTATATTTAAATATAGTTATTAATATATTTATATTTATTATTACTATTTAAAAAATAGTAATTTAAAGTTATTTTAATTCTTATATAATTAACATATTTTATAATTAGTAAACTATTTTTTTATTTATTTATTTAAAAAACTTTTATTATATAGTTTTTAGTTTTATACTAATTTTTATACTAAAAATTCTATTTATTTTTACCTTATTATTTATTAGATATTTAAGTTTTTTAATATAATAAAATATTAAATAAAATTATAAATAAAATTTCTAAATAATTTAAATGTTTTTATATTTATATTAGTTAATATAAATTAAAATAAATGAAACTAAACTATTAAAAATTTTAAAAAGCTATTATATTTATTAAAATATAAATAGTAAATAGTAGTTTAATAATATAGTAATTATACTATAAATAATCTTATTTTAAAAAAGCTAAAAAAGTAATAAAAAAATATTTAAATATAATATTTAATTTTTTTTTACTTTATATAGTTAAATTTAAAACTAGATAAAAATTAAAATTTTAATAAAGTGGATAAAAATATAAAATAATATAAAATAAAAAAATTAAAGATAAATATTATTTAATTAGGTAAATATAAAAGTAAAATTGTTTTTATATATAGCATATAATAGAAAGATATATAAATAAAGTATTAAACTAAATAGCTATTATCAATAACTAGATAACTAATTTATTTAAATAATAATTACTTAAAAAAAATCTAAAATAAATTAAATAAAAATAGTTTATAACTAAAACTTTTTTAAAACCAACTAAATAAGTATACTAAAGTCTAATAGCTAAAATTATTAAAAAAAGAAAAAGAAGAAAATTAAAAGATTTAAGTGTTAATATTTTTAATAAATAAGCAGTTATTTTAATATAATATCTTATATTAATAATTTTTTAAAACTTTTATTTAAGTACTATCTTATTAAAACTTTAAATTGTTTTTATATAAACTTTACTAATATATATTAAAGAATTTTAAATGCAAATTATAAATAATTACTAAATTATTTTTAATATACTTTAAGTATAATATCTGTTATTTTAGATAAACTTATATTTTAGATTAGTTTTATTATTTATTATTTTATTATATTTTTTATTAATTTGTATTTACTTTTATTATATTTTTATTTATTTATAGCTAATTTTACTCCTTTTATTTTGTTTATAAGTAGTTATACTATTTTTTTTTGTAGTCTATTCTACTACTTTTATTTATTTATAGATATTTTACTACTTTTCAAATATATAAAAGCTATACTTTTTTTCTATTTAGACTTATTTTTCTTATTTTAATATTGTATAAAAACTTATTAGCTTATTTTTAGAATTTTAGCTCTTTCTATATGTTTGCTATCATTTTTGTACTTAAATTTAACTTCTATTATTTTCTTACACTATTTTTGCTCTAATGACTAAATGTGTTACCATACCCTTTATTTGTTTAAAAAAAAGGTCAAAAATAGAGTTTAACATATATATAGAAAAATTTACATTAGTATCTCTTGTTCAATAACTCTGGATAGTATTTAAATATTATATTTAAAGAAAATTTTAAAAAGTTTATTGATAATACTATTTATTTTAAACCTCTTTTATCTTAACATTTCCAAATAGTATACTTTCCACTAATTTTAAGCACTCAATTTTAACTTATAAAAATGAAATTCATAAATATAAAATATTTACAAAAATTTAACTATTATTATACTTCTCTTAGGCAGTAATATTGTGATGCTAACAAAATTTATTATGTATTTTTTAATATCTAAAATTTGCTTATAATAGGTTTATTAAATCGATTTTACAATCAATCTCTTGGTTCTAAAAATAATACTACCTTATACTATTAGCGTCCATTTATAAATTTTACAGTTCCGAATCATAGATCAATCAAGTTAAGATTAGGTTATTATTTTCTCAAATCAGAAATTAGATTGATAGATTTTAGCTTATTTGATTTGACAAATCTAATTTATCTTTTCACCATCCAATTAAATTTTTCGAGTTTACTAACAAAAGCTACAGTTACCATCTTGTTTTTACTAAAAGAAATTAAAATGATGAGCCGACAAATCTTACGCCCATTAACTACCCTTCGCAACCGTTACGTAGCTTCCCTTGTATCAACTCGTAACTTTTCTAACAGTGTTAGTGTAAGAGGCGGTATAGTTTAATTTTGTTCGAAATAAAACTAATTTGGGGTATTTTTATTTAAAGGACATGATGGACCTGCTCCTATTTTTGTTGGTCCCGGTGGTAAGGCTGGTGCCGTTCCTACCGATATTGAACAGGCCGCTGGTTTTGAACGTGTCGAATTATTAGCTGAAATTGAAGGCAAAGAATTCTTTGACTTACGCCCCCTTGATATGACTCATCTTGGCACTAAATCGAACCCAATCGTCGTTGAATCTCATGATACTTACCGTTACGTTGGTTGTACTGGTATGTTTTTCTTACAAATATATTTTTAAGCATTTAATTCCTAGGTTATCCCGTTGACAGCCATGAAACTCTTTGGTTGACTTTAGAAAGCAAGCACGACTTTGATAAATGCCCAGAATGTGGCTCCGTTTTTAAACTTAAAACAGTTGAACAGCCTGAAATTCCTCACGGTTCTCTTTTAGAGCACCACGATGTTGGTAAAGTAGAATCTCATTAAAAATTTAAGTGTTGTAAATTTTACTCACTAAAATCTTCATTTCAACTCCATTTATACTTGTTTAAAGTAACACTTTAAAATTTTTTTAGATTTACACTTATATTTGTTAACCCCTTTAAATACTTAATAAAGCAAAAGCTGGTTTATAATTTGAAAATATTACAGCTATTAAATTAAATAATATATTTTAACTGATCTTTATTTTAATATAGAAATACTGACTGAAAAGCAATTTGAATAAGAAACAACCTTGTATTTAAAATAATTAATTGACTAAAATGAAAATTAATTCTAAAAATAAAAGGTGCATTTAATAAGTTCATATATTTTTAACGTTTAGAAAAATATTTTTAAGATTACACTTTTTCTATTATCTTTAGCCCAAATATAACTTAAAAATTCAAAATATATTTCTTAAATATTTTTTAAGGTTAAATTTCAAAACCTTAGTATAATCTTTAAATTAATGTCTAAATAAGTTAAATTTAAATGAAGAAAGTATTTGCATTTTTAGAAAAGAGCTAAATAGTATATATATATAATATTCAAGTTTTTAACTTTACTTTATAGCTGTTAAAGTTTGTAGTAGAAAGTATATTATTTATAATTTTGAGCTATAAGTATATTGTTTTTTTCTATAGAATTAAATATATTTACATATAAATTAATATAATTTTAATTTTAAAAAATAATATATATAATTTCATTTTATTAAAGGCTAAATATTATAATATAATTTAAAAAACACTTAAAATTTAAACTTCACTCAGCTTTTATAGTAATTTATAAATATATTTATATCAGTTTAGATTAATAAATCAAATATTAATTAAAAATTATATTTAATTCTATTACATATAATTAAACTTGTTAATGTAGTAATTTTTTATTAAAGAAATTAGTTATTTAATATTGTTTACTTATATGGATAAAAAAGTTTAATTTTTATATATTATATATAATTACTAGTTAATTTTATACAAGATTATTAAATAAAAAACATATAATTAACTTATAATACTTGTTTGCAGCTTATTAAAAACAGGTTTTGTTTTTATATTAGTAATTCTAACTAGAATTATTACTAATAAAAATTAAATTATTATAATTATCTTATTTAGAAATTTTAATTTTAATTTAAATAAATAATTTAAATAAAAATAAATATTTTAGAATATTAGCTATTTTAATATAGTTAATAAATATAACTTAACACTTTATATTAAAAATATATAAAAGTATTTACAGCTATTATTAAAAATTTGCAGTTAGCTTAAAAAATATAATTTAATAAAAATTTTAATAATTAAACTACTTTAATAAAAAGTAAATATTAACTATAAAAAAATTTAAAAATAATTATAATATGAAAGTAGCTTATTATAATTTAAACATAATTATATATAAGCAAATATCTTTAATTATTAATAATAATGCTTTTTATTTAAATATATTTTATATATTTTATCTTTTACTAAAATTTTAAGTTTTTATTAAATAAATAAGTATATTATAAAAAATTATATTTATAATTAAAAAAATATTTTTATATTTATATTTATTTTTAAAATACTAAAAAATTTTAGTATATATAATAAAAGATAAAAAATATTTAAAAACCTAATTTATAAATTTAATAATATAGTAAAAAGCTAAAAATTATAATATAAAATTAAATTAAGTATATATAAATACTTATAGATATTAGCAAGTACTTAAAAACTTTTTTAATAGCCTTTAATAAAAAATATTTTTACTTAAATTTTTTATATATTTTATTATTATTATAAATAATAAACTAATACTAAATACTACTAAATAATTAATTTTTTTTATTAAGTATTTATAAATTTATTAAATTTTTAATTTTATTTGATTATTAAGCAGTTTAAGTAAACTTTTTTTTATTATATATTTTTTAAATGTTAATTTTTATTATAATTAATATATCAATCTAATATTTAATATTTATTTATAAATTTTAATTGCAAATTTATATA